>CM044956.1:11186548-11441548 GCA_024516035.1 Bactericera cockerelli | reverse complement strand
GGGTATGTTGGTTCGTTCGTCCGCTAAATGGATTACCAAACTAGCGCGATAACTAAAGTCAAGTGGTTAACGTAATCGTTAGTAGGTAATCCAGGTAGAGTAGGGATCCGTTGGTTCGAATCCCACCCAGTGCATGTATTTTTTATAATTAATTTGAGTTTGTGACCACTTAATAATAACACTCTGAGGGTTAGGTGATAGAAAATGCTTCGAGCATTAACCTCGCCTGATGGTTACTTTCCACTAAAGAGTGTTATCATTATTATTTATTAAGGCGTATTTGCATCTGATGGTCGTAGGAATTATGTTCACCAACCTCGGGAGCGTTGGGTTTCTACCCTCCCTCTGCGTCCTCCCACCCAACCAATGTGTTGTTGACCTCGGGGAAAACTTTATTTTTTAGTGGAAGATTTATGTCGGAGCAGATAGGGAGGAAGGGGGAGGGATAGAGCATATTGCCGAGTCTGAATGAATAGCGAAGAGGCGGGGATAGTTAGGGACATCAGGCGAGGGTCCGTTGCATAAGATTTCAGTTTAATGAAGTTATCGAAGTGTTTCATTCAAGTACAAGCTCAATCTGGACACTTGTAGAGGGAAACTTTGCACACTAAGATGACACTAATATAGGAAACTCCAGTTTTTGGAATTGCTCATAAAAATGAAGCTGCGTTTCCTCTCAGGATTGCTAAACCGATCCTCTGCATCAAGAAGAAACATGATCTGGGATCTCCAGTTTTCGCAGCAAGGCGTTCGCCGATACAGTTGACCAATGTCTTAGCTTCGCTGCACCACGGTCCCATAGTCTCAAATGAGAAGACATTGAAGAGATAACCATCATTTTTAATATTGGAATAGGTAACATGTTTTCTCTTACAACCCTTCTCTGAAGCTTTATGAGAATTTTCAGTTTTCAAAGTATTGCCCCTGGTAAGGACAAGTTATCTTCTTCCAGTTATCGCCCAATTTCTCTTCTTAATTGCACAAGTAAATTATTGGAAAAAATGGTCAACAAAAGACTGACTTGGGTACTTGAGAATAAAGGCGCTATTAGTCATTTTCAAAGTGGTGGCCGTTTTAAAAGGTCTACTATGGATAATTTAGCCTTTCTTGAAGAAGAGGTGGCTCGTGGCTTGCTTAAAAAGGAGTGCACCATTGCAGTACTTTTAGACGGCCAAAAAGCTTTTGATATGACTTGGCGCCATAAAATTCTCAAGTCTCTTGTCGGTTTTGGTATCAATGGTATCATGCTTCAGAACCCAGCTGGGACATGACATGTTATCCTCCCATTTGGGATTTTTACCACATAATAATATGTCTTGGGCTTACTGCTGGAATAATGGGACTTTAATAGTCCTAATCGGGCAGTATAAATAAGGCGATATTATTATTATTATTACCTCTGTAATTTTTTAAATAATAGATTCATTAGAGTCAAATTAAATAATTCCCTATCTAATAAATATCCTTTAGAAAATGGCATAGTCCAAGGTTCATCTTTGAGTCCTATGCTCTTCATTGTCTTTATTAACGATATTTTGAACTTGGTAAAAGCCCCCTTAAAGCGGCTTTTATTCATTGATGATTTTATGATTATTGCGCGTGGCAAAAATACTGATTTGATGAGATCTCGTATTCAAAGTACGTTGAATGACATTCTCAGCTGGTCTCATCAGAATGGTTTAATTTTTTCCGCTGATCCTTCCAAGTCAGTATGTATTACCTTTTCTAGAGCATAGCCCAGGCAAATTAGTGCTAAAATGGGGTCTAGCGTCAAAAAATTGCTCAATAGCTGGAAATCGTTTTAAACCCTTAAAGGGGTCCTGAATAATGGGTATATGAGTTTGCGACGGATTTTAGGTTGTGCTTCCGAGTTTAGGGCCTAAATAGTGCAAATTTTTTGCACTTTTTTTAAAATTGCGCTTATAACTCAAAATGTATTTATTCTACAGAAAATTTTACTCAGTTCTTATCTAAAGAACATAAAATTATGCGTCTAATGACGTTTGAATCATTAAAAAAGATTAAGCCGTTCGGCCACAATCGCTCCTCAAAGATGGGTGGTTTTTTCAAACATAGCTCAAATTTTGAAAATTCTCAACTTTTAACGCCTGTAAGTCAAAAAGGAATGCACCAATTGAAAAATTTAATAGAATCGAACTTGTCGAAAATGTAATTTTAAGTAAAATACTGTTTGAAATTTGAAATTTGCTCACTCCCAATGCTGAGATATGATTTTTCGTCCCTAGCGCCAAATTTCCGCTAAGGCAGTGCAACGCAAGAAAATTCATCTGAACTCTAAAATTCTCATATTCTTACAACTTTTCAAGCAAAACTGAACGTAATCTATTGAATTCAGTCGAATAGGTAGTTTAAAATTTTGAGAAACTTGCACTGAATTTTACTAAGATCTTCACTGAACATGTTGTGATTTCAAGACAGCTGGCACACTATGGAGGATGTAACTTGTTTAATATGCGGGAACATTGGGCAAGAAGGAATATTAATAATAATATAATAATAAAAATGCATTTTCTTTGTGTTGTTATGTCACAGTTTTAGTGGGTAGCGCAGAATCATAGAACTTTGCCAGTTTAATTTACAATATCTTGTATTATTTGTGTGCCTATGATTCAGCCACTGGTCGCTGCTTCATATCAAAGCAGCTACTCTTTTTTCCTCACGACTCACGAAGTATGAGTGGAACCCGAACATCCAAGTACAGAGCTACAGAGCAGAAAAAATCCCATCCCGCTGGGAATTGAAGCCAGGTCACCATGCGTGCAATGCCTAGCGCGCTAACTCACTCGGCTACAGTGACTACAACATATTAAAGGCAAAGATAGAGGAATATTAAAGGAAAAGTCACTTCGAATGTTCATTGAGGACAGCAGGAGGAGAAATGATGTGCATCACACATGGTTACAGACTCAAAGATCTGTTATACTTCACGAGAAGTGTCGCAAAGGTGTCTACACGAAGGAGTCAAACACTGTAAAGGCCGAAAAAGAAGCAAGAAACGGAAGCCGTGTGACAAGAGGCCGTGAGGAAATACCAAAATTCAACTTCAAGGAGCTCTGCTTCTACTGTGGAAAAGATATGGAGGTTCTGGGTACTAACGACTTCTTAGGAGTGAACCACTTTTCATGGCCATCAATGGTATCCATGTTTATATCGGCGTTGTCATATACGAATTGAGTTAATGAATTTTTAGTGATGATAAGGCCATGATACGTTCCATGCTATGGGGGGGTATTCAGTGCTTCACTCCTAAGAAGTCGTTAGTACCTAGAACCTCCATACTGAAGGTGAAATCAATCCCACTAGTGACCAGTTTGAGCGAACTCTCCCTGTTCACGCCATGTGACTCCAGTTTGAGTTGACTCCAAACTTACCCCGCGCATATCACTCGATCTCTACACCCCTAACTGTTAGAGATAACACTTCGATATCAGATGATAGGCATATCATATGATCTTACAAAGAAAGCCAGAGATTCGGTACGATAGATTGGGAACGACGATGCCTCGTTCAGATTGTAACAACCAGTGGTCAGGGTACGTCTTCTCTCCTTCCTCGATCTACCACATTTGATCCCCTTCTAAAGGCGTAAGTACTTGGTACAAGTACTCAAGGTAAGATCATCCAATCTCATTTCATAGTAGTAGTTTATTTCTTCCTTTTATCTTCCGTGTAAATTTAATACTCTTTAATACACCTACACCTTTCGTAGTAGCGTTATTGAACCAGCGGCCTTTTCTTCGTTAAACCCCAGTAACTGGGAAACTTAGGTCTTTCGGCTTCAAAGCCCCAGTTACTACATTAATTCACTCCCCTCGTCCAGATATACCTTGAGCTGCATCAGGATCCATAGATGGGCGTGAAACACTGAATACACCCCCATAGCATGGAACGTATCATGGCCTTATTATCACTAAAAATTCATTAACTCAATTCGTATATGACAACGCCGATATAAACATGGATACCATTGATGGCCATGAAAAGTGGTTCACTCCTAAGAAGTCGTTAGTATTATTATTAATATTCCTTCTTGCCCAATGTTCCCGCATATTAAACAAGTTACATCCTCCATAGTGTGCCAGCTGTCTTGAAATCACAACATGTTCAGTGAAGATCTTAGTAAAATTCAGTGCAAGTTTCTCAAAATTTTAAACTACCTATTCGACTGAATTCAATAGATTACGTTCAGTTTTGCTTGAAAAGTTGTAAGAATATGAGAATTTTAGAGTTCAGATGAAGTTTCTTGCGTTGCACTGCCTTAGCGGAAATTTGGCGCTAGGGACGAAAAATCATATCTCAGCATTGGGAGTGAGCAAATTTCAAATTTCAAACAGTATTTTACTTAAAATTACATTTTCTACAAGTTCGATTCTATTAAATTTTTCAATTGGTGCAGTCCTTTTTGACTTACAGGCGTTAAAAGTTGAGAATTTTCAAAATTTGAGCTATGTTTGAAAAAACCACCCATCTTTGAGGAGCGATTGTGGCTGAACGGCTTAATCTTTTTTAATGATTCAAACGTCATTAGACGCATAATTTTATGTTCTTTAGATAAGAACTGAGTAAAATTTTCTGTAGAATAAATACATTTTGAGTTATAAGCGCAATTTTAAAAAAAGTGCAAAAAATTTGCACTATTTAGGCCCTAAACTCGGAAGCACAACCTAAAATCCGTCGCAAACTCATATACCCATTATTCAGGACCCCTTTAAGGGTTTAAAACGATTTCCAGCTATTGAGCAATTTTTTGACGCTAGAGCACTAATTTGCCTGGGCTAGCACGCAATGTTAATTTTCCTCCTTTGTTTTACAATAATGTCCAGTTGAATTTTGTTGACCAGGTCAAGTTCCTCGGCTTGACGTGGGATTGCAAGTTGAAATGGACAAAACATATTCTTTCCCTAAAAAATCGTACCACCGCTGCTCTAAATGTTCTAAAAATGGTATCAAATAAAAGATTTGATATACACCGTGATACGCTTCTTAAATTATACAAATCATACATTTTACCATTGTTTGACTATGGTTGCTCTATTTACGCCTCAGCTAAACCAAGTCTACTAAATAAATTAAATCCTGTCCATAATGCGGGAATCAGGATTGCTACTGGTGCTCTCAGGACTAGCCCTGTTCCGAGTCTCTATGTTGAATCTGGAATTTTACCTTTGCACTTGCGTAGGACTAAATTAATAATGAAATACGTTGCCAAAATTGGTAGCTGCCCTCTCAATCCTGTAAATAAGATTATCTTCAAATCGAAGCATAATGATAATGTTCCTTGTAATTCGCCGCTACCATTGTCTGCTCGTGTGAATCAATACAATGATTTCGCGCGGTTGATAAAGCTGAGCGAGTTTGCTCCATTTGTCAAGCCTAAGCCGCCATGGTCCCTAGAAATACCTGATATTGATCTCTCTCTTCACGCTGGTAAAAAAAGTAATACACCCCCGTCTGTGCACCGTCAAAACTTTGCGGAAGTTATTAATTCTAAGTATAAGAATCATGTTGTATGTTATACTGATGGTTCAAAATCTGTAAACTTCACTAGTTGTGCCTATAGTATTGAAAATACCATATACTCGTACAAACTGAATCATGTGAACTGTGTCTTTTCATCTGAGTTAATTGCGTTGCTCCTTTGTCTTATTCATATTAAATATTTACCATCTACTAACTTTCTAGTTGTCTCTGATTCTTTAAGCGCTTTGAGATCTTTAGCTAATTCTAAAGCAACCAATCCTCTTATTACCAAAGTTTTAACAGCAATTTTGGACCTTAAAACCTGCTCAAAACAAATACACCTGTTGTGGTGTCCTTCCCACTGTGGCATCAGTGGGAACGAAGCAGTTGACCGAGCTACCCACACTCCTAATGATTCCCATGATGCTTTGAAAATTTGTTCTTCTGAGGACTTTTCTCCTTTCATCAATAAGCTCATAAAAACATATTGGCAAGAATCATGGAATTCTGAATCCCATTCTAATAAGTTGAAATCTATCAAGCCTCTGGTTGACTATTGGTCTTCATCTATTAGTAGAAATACTAGATTTGAAGAAGTCGTTCTTACTAGACTCCGTATTGGCCACACTCGTATTACCCATAAGTTCCTATTCCTCAAGACATCTCCACCCGTCTGCCAATGCGGGGAGATGCTGTCAGTCAAACACATGCTCTCATGCAGCCTCTATGCCCAGATCCGTAGATCCTTCGCCGTTCAACCTAGCCTAATCGATGACTGCGCATCTATTGACTCCCTCATGGAGTATTTAAAACTTACTAAACTGATTAACTTGATATAGTTCATTGAGGGATCGGCGCGAACGACCCACTCAATCAGTGGTGTTAAAGCGCCTAACAGGAAAAAAAAAAAAAAAAAGTATTGCCATTACAGCTAGTGTAGGTAGGTATACATTTTTTCAATGTAATTTATTGGTAAATAAAACATCTCTCGATGTATTTAGAACAAAGTCACAAGAAGTAAAATACAATCAAGTAGGTAAGTAAAACATAGTATTTAAATTAAAAGATAAAAGTGGTAAGACACTCGCTTGCCCTACGGATGATCCCAAGTTCGCATCACTTCAGAGCTGACAAAAAAATTGAATCCAAAATTTGGATACAATTTGTTTGTAAAGGATACCTTCCGGTACAATCAATCCTGTTGACCCAGCACTTCTAAATAGGAAGTATTGCGTCACTTCTCGCCCATCAGAAGGGAGGCATTTTAAGGGATGGGAAAGCTACAGCTACAGCACAACTGACACAAGTGTCTACAGTTGCTTTCAAACAGCTACGCAAAAAAACTTTGAAACATCACTGATCTATTAAATAAATAAAAGACAAATGAAAAACAAATCTACAGAAGAATACAAAAATACAAAATGTTTTGCCTATAATTATCTGTGAATCATCTATTCTATTAGACGTACTCTACAGAACTCTATATTGGCCCACTTATAAAAATGAAAAGGGCGAACCAATAGTGCAGGAGCAGGTTTCTCGTACAACGGCCCCCTTTCCATTCATGAATGGCCCGGGCCTCTCTCTTCGAAAACTTGGAACCATGACAATTTTTCAGTTTTTTTTTGCGCTGAGAAATTTGTTTCTGCGAATGAATGGGAGAGTTTGTGATAAAGGAGGGAGAGGGGAGGAGGAGAGGGGAGGGAGAGTAATGAGAAGAAAAGATATGAGGGGGGGAAATAAAAAATACTTTCTGAGAGATACCACGGTATGTGAACGAATTTTATTTCTTATAATCATACCTTAGCATGTTGGACCTTAACATGTTGGAAAAACAACAGCAGATGAAGATGGAATTTGGGCAAGTCAAGAGAATACGGCCAGCATCCTTGGCTCCCTACTAGATGCTGTCCAGATGAAGGAAATTTTTTACTTATAAATGTTATCATCTTGTTCATCTGAAATAAAACTTTACCCATTAAAAGGAGAGATAAGATTTGCAAGTTGCACAGAGTTGGTGGGAATAAGAGAAGAGATAATAAGCGTGTCACACATGTGTCTTGGTATCTCAGTCGTCAAGGCGTCCGTCGCGTCGGTCTGTCTGGTATTGCAGATGTCGCGGTTTCAAATCAATCAAATCTGCATTACCAGATTAGCTCAGTGGTTAAGCACTCGCTTGCCATGCGGAAGGTCCCGCGTTCGAACTCCCGCGCCGACAAAAATTAGTATTCAGAATTTGGTTACATTTGTGTGTAAGGGATATCTTCCGGTGCGCTCGTGTTGACCTACATGGGAAGTATTGTGTCATTTCTCGTCCATCAGAGGGGAGGCGTACTACGGGATGGGTAGGCTACAACATAGACTACAAGTGTCTACAGTAGCTCCTGTTCAATGGCTACGAAATAACGGCTGTGAAACACTCATCTTAAAAAAAACAATCCAGCTGATGCACAATGAAAATTATCACATATTTAGTTTAATTAATATATATTTAATTATTATGATTGGCATGGTAAACAAAACCCAAAGTCTTTAGATACTGGATTGAGCGACTCAATACATCACATGTTAGTCCAGTTTATGTGGCAGTACAAGAAATTACACAAGTAAGTAGTGTAAGTGCTATCATAATGGAAATACCTACTCACTGAAGATAATAAGTCCACTCACTTCTCAGCTCGATGACTAATCATAGCGTAGTCTTTCCTTATAAGTACTCTCTTCTTTATCATTACTAGCTGTGCAGTGTGCATGATACAGGCTGTTTCAACTATGTATGTACAAAATTGTACATAATATAGGTATGTGTAATTGTATATTATGAGTATGATGCTGTGTGCGCACTTGCGCAGATACCATACTATTCTAGTGTAACACTGAAGCATGGGCACCAACTCGCCTCGCTATAAATTCGCCATACTTGGGATTCAAACCAACGATCTCCAGATTACGAGACCGCTGCTATATCGATCCAGCTACTGAGGTCGGTGCTGGTTCAGACATTATTTGTATCATCTTCCTGATGTTAATGTAATTTATTGAAATGTTTTTTTATTGAAATAAAGTTCGTATCACCCGAAAAGTACACTAGTACTTCATGGGAACAGGAAAAATGTTTTTTTTTTTTTTTTTTTAAAGAAATAATCAAGATCAAGATATCATTATTATTATCATCTGTCATTCAACTTATTGAGCTGGTCCGAATAACAGGGGGAGTTATATATCAAGTGGTTAACGTAGCGCGTTGTCTGGTAATCCAGGTAGCGTAGGGATCCGTTGGTTCGAATACCACCCAGTGCATGAATTTTTCCTCATTAATTTGAGATTGTGACCACATAATTAGGTCAGCTCTGAGACTCTGAGGGTTAGGTGTAGAAAATGCTTTGAGCATTAACCTCGCCTGGTGGTTACCTTCCACTAAAGAGTGTTATTATTATACCTCAGAACTTGTTGACATATACCGCCATTGCGCCCTTCCCGGCTACCACGAGGGGATTAATCGTTAAGCCAGTAGGGTTCGAGTCCCGGGCATGCTAGAAATTTTAGCAAACCAGGTGCTCATGAGAAATAGGGTGGGCCGAAACTGGGCAAAATTTTTTTTTTTTAAGCAATTGAGGTAGGCTGAGTGAGGAATAGTTGCCAAATAGGCAAGCACTTAAATTGGTGTAGTTACAGGTCATAGTTCCAACATCTTGAGGTTCCACACTCAATTTTTTTGGTATTAAAGGAAATTTTCCTGAAAAATGTCAATCTCTCATAATTTTTTATTGAAAAAATGTTATAATTTAATATGCTTATCGTGAGAATTTTTTTAAAGGACATTGAAACATTTTTGTGTGACAAGGGAATGTTTTTGACCCAGGGCGTTCGGCCATTTTGACGATTGAACCCTGTGATTTATGGTATTTCACTGTGAATCCCATTTTGGCATCTCGTTTGGTATCCTTGTGAATTACTGGTTTCAAGTTGAATGTGAAGAGCAAACTTGCTTGTTGTTTGTCGTACCCATGAATAATCAGTGTAGTGGTCTGGTTGGTATCAGTGTAATATGGTGTAGTAGTGATTAATGTGGGGAGCCTTCGATTTTCGGTGGGTCATAATGGCTAAGAAAATTACCCGCAGTAATTCTGCCGCCTGCCCCATCTTTGGAACGTGTGGGCGAAATTTATTTAAAGGTAATGTTTTGAAGAGTGCTTCATCACCCACTTTTTGTGGGTTAGAGAGGATCTGCGATGGAAAGGGAATGCCAAAGACCCGTCGGTGAAAGACATAAGTCAAACTGTGTCTGAAGACATGGAGAAAATTTAGAAGGCAGCTTCCATCCCAGTAGTGAGCCACAAAGAAATTATTGGGTTGATTAGAGCCTACAATGACAAATACAAAGACATGGAGAGAGTTCCTGCATCGAAAATGGGTTATGAAGGGAAAAGGGAATATTGTTCTTGGAGCATGCTAGAACTACTCTGTTTAACATTGCAGTTTGTAAGTGCTTTAACTACCACGAAAGAACTTCCTTACGTCAAACAAAAACATTAAAAACCATCCCCGTGTTGTAGTGTTGCGGTGATTATATTTTTTTAACAGATTTTGTGCATATTCTGGTAGGCAGCAATTATTAAAAATTATTCAACTTTTCATTTGTTAATTTCTGTGGACTATTTATTTGACGCAATCCCATGATCACTTATTATTGGTTTATTGAAAGCAAGAAATGAACTAAAACTAAAATAAATTTGGTCAAATAGAGATTTTCAAGGTTTTTCGAGGGTAAAATTTTCAAATGGAGTGTGGAACCTCAAGATTATGAAATTTCGATCTGAAACTTCACAGCTATTATTTTCAGCTCGTTTGACAACCACTTTTGACTCAGCTGTGTCCAATTTTTGAGATTTTTTTTTTCGGCCCACCCTAATGAGAAAGCTTTTCCATACATTTCAATGCACCAATGTTCATTCAATAAATAAAAAACATAAACAACGTACGAATTACTTGTCGTAAAAAAAAAATCTCATCGATAGATAATAAAAAAAATCTTGTTTTTTGTGAAATTTGAGACTTCATTGTTCTCTTACCCGCTCCCCTAACATACAGCTTGCTCAAGGTCGCTCCCAGTTCATTCAGAAATTTGTTTTTCACGTAAGAGACGACGATATTGCTGTTTTTCTTATCATATCAAAAATAAATATAAATATACCTACATACATACATAAATTTACACATGGTTAGATTCAATCTCAAAAGAAAGAATTATTTGGAAACCCAGTTGACTATTTAATTGACCATTATGACACTTAATACATGATCTGTGGCTCAACACATGTCATTAACTATGACACAGTGGGCTAGACATTACCTACACTTTTTTGAACTATAAAAAAGAAAATTGACGAAATTTTATTATTTTTCATATACATCATGTGACTTTATTTTACCTATTTCGTTGATTGTTATGTTTTTTGTATATAAAAGAAAAAAGTACCTAATTGTTTGAAGGAAAAAAAACTATGACAAACAGCTTCTAGAATGAATGCCTGAAAATTTTGTGTATTCAGACGAGGGGAGTAAAAAAGCGACATAGCTCTTAGAGCTGACCTAATACAATCAGCTGACTGACTGACACTTTCTTTTTTTTATGATCGTATTTAAATTAATTAACAATAATATATTTTATGGCTGCTCCATCTTCATACGGTAATTTTTCAACCAATCTTCGACTTCCTGACTGAATTTCTTGTTTATATCAATATCTTCAACAACAAAAAACAGTTTCGCCAGACAAATCTAACAGAGACAGCAATATAATTATGCCTTAACTAACACCAATGGTAACGTTCTCTCACAATTCAAATAAATGCATTATAACGTTAGTTCCGACTAGTATTGATTATTTTATGACACATCTTCCTTATCATCATTAGACGAGTCTTTAGATGTATCATCATTAAATGTGCCATCATTAGATGTGTCATCATTAAATGTGCCATCATTAGATGTGTCTCCTTGGAACAATAAGTGACATCATGACAAACCGTTCTTGTGTCCAAAGTATCTTATACTTATAAGTTATATGTTCCCTTATTGCATCCTCCCCCTCATGATGTGGGGACGAGACTGGTTTATTATTTTTTAACAATCTTCTGTTCGTCCTTTGACTTGAGTGAAATTGGCGTTCCAGATTGAGGAAAATGAGTAGTTACTTGCATATGAGTAAGTACTAAAAGGACCAGTGGCAGCATTACCAGAGTACAAATAAAAGTACCTACCTGAATGTAAGTATATAGAAAAGTGGTGGAGGCTCTTAGTAATAATGTGGCTCTTGCTACACCACAAATAATTCATTTTATTTATAGATTAAAGGATAAGGTAATATTATTATTCTTTTTTTTAATTCTAAGGACCATCAGTAATAGCATTTTTGCTAAATCACATCAATTTTGAATGTTTTTTACTTTATATTACCTGAAAGGTAAGTATAGAAAGTATTGTTTTCGGTCTTTTTTTTTGTGTGAAATTTAGCTGATAATATTTCTTGTTTTTATGTAAATAGAAATATTTAAAAATATACCATAATACTTTTATCAAGAACCCAGTTCTGTCAACCAAACATAATATATGTATGTAGGTACCCTTCAACCCCTCGGCCTGATTTATAAAACAAAAATATGTAAGGCAAGTTTATTATATATTTATTCTGAGATGAAAATTGCGTAGGCGGATATATGGAGGAGGGTGTCAACATTTGACTACCTTAAGAACAAAAATAGCTACAGACAGAGGATGGGAGCTCAAGAGAGGGAGAGAAAAGAGATTAGTAAGACATTTTTGGAAATTTGAAAGAGAAAGATACACGGAGGAGTTTATATAGAAGGGAAGAGAAAGGTAGAAGGGAAGAGAAAGGGAAATATGAGTCGGGTTAGAGGAGTAAAAAGGGGAAATAGAGAGAGGTATAGGGAAGAAGAGAGAGAGATGAAGGGAGGTTAGAGAGAGAAACATATGAGTTTATTGAGGAAAAAAAGGAGAAGGAAAGAAAGAAGGCAGTTATAGGTATAATAATAATTTCGTGTCCTTGAGTTAGGTATTATTATCTAATTCACGTTGGTGAGACTGGTGAGAGGATTATGGACGCCCAGATCCAATGTCTAGGCTCCTTTCATATCCATTGATTCTATTTGGTTTAACGTCCTGACTTGAGGTAGACAGGACAGGGGTTTTACCCTCCATTCTCTGGAAATCGTACCAGCTCCCCACAGTAACCTCACCCAACCTGGGTAGGGCCGGAATTGCTAGCCTCACATGTTCGGAGGGAACAGTATTTTCTGTGCGAAAAGTCTGCTTCAATCGGGAATCGAACTCAGGATCTCTGGACTGCGGGTAGTAGTCACAACCGTTACGCCAAAGAGGCTAGCGTTATAGGTATAAAAGGGAGGGAGAGAGGTACAGAGGAGGGACACGGATAATATTGTCAAGAGAAGAGACAAGAAAACATTCAGTAGATTATGTACAACTTCTCACTTTTCTGTTTATACTGATGTGACAATATGATACGGGTCGTTAGATTTCTACAATAAAATGAAAAGCAGAATAATTTTTGTATCCCTAGGCGGAATTTATCTAGACATAAGCGCTTAGCAGAACTCGTAACTTGGAGGTCGCTGGTTCGAGTCCCAGTATGATGGTCAAGAATTTCAGTACCTGAGTTTGAGTATTTTTATTTTGACGTCACCCTTGTGATGATGTGTGACATCCTGACTATTTTGTAACATTCTTACCATAAATACTTTACGCACTTAACTTTAAAGTTCAAGACTGGAGACCTTTAAGAAATAGCTTATTTATTTATATTTTTCACACAATGATGAAAAAAATACGAGTCATCAGGACTGACCATTGATGGTAGGGGTTGCTACCCTCTGCGCTTCTGCTTTCTGTACTTTATCAGGATCATAGGTGCTCGTCTGAATGTCACGGCGACAGCGCTATGAGGATTGATGAAGATATGAGAGAAAGAAAAGACATGATTAATACAGGGGGAGAGGGAAAAATTGAAGAGGATGAGGGATAAAAACCGACTAGAAGGAGATATGGGCGAAGAACAAAAAATGAAGACAAGGCGGAAGAGGTAACAGAGGGAGAGAGGGAGGGCGGGGAGAGAGAGAGAAGATGAATATGGGAAAAAGCGAAAAGAAGATACATCATAAAAAAAAGAGACTGTAGATAAGATAGGGAAGAAAGAACGGTAGGAGGGAAAGAGAAAGATAGAAGAGAGGGGGAGGGAGGTAGAGAAGAAGAGAGGGAGAGAGGAGAAAAAAGAGAGAAAGGTCGAGTGAAGAAATGAATATGGGAAAAAGTATTAGAAGAAAGAAGATAGATCATAAAAAAAGAGACTCAGAGATGAGATAGGGAGGAAAGAACGGTAGGAGGGGGGGGGAGAAAAGAGAGAGAGAGGGGAGAACAAAGAGAGAAAGGTCGAGTGAGGAGATGAATATGGGAAAAAGTTAGAAGATAGATCATAAAGAAAAAGAGACTGAGAGACGAGATAGGAGGATGGTTCGTTTGAAAGGGAGATAGGGGAGAGGGAGATGAAGGAGGACTGAGGAGAGAAATATAAAGGAGGAGATGGAGAAGGACTGACAGCAGAGATAGAAAAAAAGGTTCTAGAAAGAAAGAAGGGCGGGAGAGAGAGAGAGAGAGAGAGAGAAGAAGGAGGGGTAACAAGAATGATCCATGTTGAATTCATGTCAGCATGACAAATTGAGAGAGAGAAAGAGGATGCAAGGGAATAGAAAGCTTAAAGTTTTCAATCATTATATTATTCCGAACACTGCCAGGGCTCAGGGCTCAATATGAAGCCTGCTCATGTATGTCACATACAAGACTCTGGTCGAGACTTTCCTTTTTGAAATGCTAGGGTGGACTATTAGCCTGCTACAATGATAAATGTCTATATTATACGTAATATGTACGTAGTTCTATGTAATTTCTTATGCTGTATACATGTACATAGTTTGTACGTACTTATTGGGTATGTAAGTATGTTCATATTGTTCATTGTACAATTTTATTGTACATACATACGATAAAGTTTCTTTACTTTGAACCGACCTCAGTAGCTCGATATGAAGTCTGGCCAACTGCTCATTCTTGTTACTTTACAACGTACAAGACTCGAATAGAAAGTTTCCTGTTGAAAATTTATAACTAGGACCTAGGGTGGAATGCTCGTCTACTCCTATAACATCGTTTCTTTAATATTCTACAGTAGGTATGCTTAGAAAAGAGAGAAGACAATCCTCTGAGCTTTAGTGAAATTCATTCTCAGAATGTTTAAATCTCTGTACCCACTGGCACAGCATTTGAACTTTTCATGGAAGAAAGAGAGAGCTGTAGTAGATCCAACAAATGCCAGCTAGAATGTGTTTAAGTTAATTGACAAAATGTCAAAGGGGAACCCCGGTCTTAGTAAGCCTTTGAATTGAGCGAGCAATTTGTTCTGTGCCAGCTTACCAGTGTGAAATGGAAACGGGGATTAGTGTACAGAGATGGGATTATGAAGGGGGGAGTGTCAGATTATGGTGCCGTGTGATTCATGTACGGCTTAGATGGATTGTACTCTTCTATATTACCGACCTCAATCGTTAAGGAGAGTCAGCGCGGAGGACTTGAACCTAGGGGTCGGTGGTTCAAGTTCCGAGCTCTGCTAAATTTAAATTTTTCAGAGTTGACTTTAGAACAAAAACCGGAACATTGCAGCCTAATATCTCATTTTAGTACCCAAATATGAGGAGAGCCTGAGAATTTCTATCTGAAAGGAAATTGAAAAATGACAAGGGATTGGGGGAGTGCTTTAGGGAACAGGGTCCAACCCAACCTCAGTGACTTTCAGTGAGATTTAGCAGATTTTCATGTCCGACCACATTTCAACTGCAGCCAGCTCTACCCTACCTATGTTCAACTATTCAACTATTGGGCTTTACAGTAAAGTTTAGGGCTGAAATAATGATTACTAATTGTACATTATTTGTACAAGGAGTGATCATTGTACTCATTGTACAATAATTGCACTAATTTAAATTCAATGTACATTATTTACACTAATTTAGACCTAAGAAAAGATAATCCCCCCAAAAACACCACTTCGTGGTTAAAAAAAGAAGAACGCCTCACTCAAAAGAATGATTATAATTAGCTAAAAATAAATGATATCAAATTGAGAACACCTTACCCCTTCTCTTTCTATATCTCTGCACTCTTCTCTGAATTTATTCCTCTTATGTTTATCTTTCTTTATCCTTTCTAGGGGTCATCTCAAACTTGATTTCTCTTTAAATATACTTGTTGCACGGCAATAAAAAAGGCGGTCGCGGTGTAATTTTCTCGATTCAAATCAAATAAGTTCAGAAAAATCATACTCCGACCGCCATTTTTTATTGCCGTGCAACAAGTAAATTTAAAGAGAAATCAATAGTAGGGTTTATAGTAGGGTTAGGTAAATATATAGGCCATGACTTGGGTTTATCATAGGGTTAGGGAAAATACATAGAAGGCCATGCCTCAGGTCTATATCAATAATTCCTAGGTGTTCCGATTATAATTTTTATGCTAGGCCTAAACTATGTAGGTATAAAATCAGGTAAAAATCCAAGCGACGCGACGGGAGACAATTTGGTGTTGATAAAACCATGAGCGGGAGAGAACTCGGTGGTGACGTCCCTTATCAATACCTCACGAGGTATGAGTGTACCCCGGACATAATGGACAGAGAAAAAAAACTTCCCTGAAGGGGATCGAACCCAAGTCATCATGCGTGCAAGTATAGTATGCTACCCACTTGGCCAAAGTCACAACTTTGTCACAACTTTTAGTGAGTAGCATCGACATTATGAGAGCTAATTCATCATATTTTATCTCCATCTAACCATGATTGTCCAAAATCAATCTCGTAATGCCGCCACAGGTCATTGCCCAATTCTGCAACTACTAAAATTTTCCTCGCGAGGGTAATGGGGTCGTCATGAAGATCAAATATAAAGATCGGAAAAACAAAACAACGTTAAGCCCAAATTGAAAATATAGAGCTAAAAAATTTCGTCTCCGCCAGGATTCGAACCCATGCTGACTTGGTGGCAGATCTAGCATGCTACCAATAGACAAAGTTATCTTCTAAAGAAACGGACGGAAAATGAACTAACTAAATTAATACTTGGAAACTTAAACATTAAAATTTTGCAGTGAGAGAGCGAGGTCATCTCGAAAAATACATACTGGCCAAGATCTGACCACTAAGCTAAGGATTCGAAGGTACCTACCCGCCAAAGAAAATGAAAAGGCCACCAGGTGCCACCCAGTGGACCGGATGAAGGAATAAACACAATAAATTTGGTATCTACTCATCAAGATCTTTCATTTGATACCACTTAAGATTAGTATTATCGTTCAATTCCCGATTTGGGCTCCCAAAACCCGAGGCCGCCCAAATGGGCCGCCCGCTTATAATTTAGAATTTTTTTTTGCTCCAGGCTCATCTCCATTATATCTTGATCACTTTAGACACATCACTTAATCTTCAGTGCCAAGTTAAAGACACGAAGTCGGGTCTCAAAGGATCCGTATGAAAAAAAACAGAAAAAAAAAAAAAAAAAAATTATGAATCTTTTCATGTCTTTCACGATTGTTGGGGGGTCTCGAAAATAGGGTTCCCGGTGGCCTAGGAAGTCAAACAAAGAGTCAAATCAACTTATTTTTCAACGTAGAGCCCATTTATGCAATAAAAATCGCGATTTTTGAAATTCATGTTGCACTTTTCGCTGGCTGAAAGTACATGAAATGCATGGGAACTATGTTTTCCGTAACCTTACACTCTGCCGGGCTGTCTCTTTCTTTGTATTGGCGTTCTTCACACCTCGGCCGAGGTGTTTGATTTATAATTATATGGAACTTTATAATTATAAAGTTCCATATATTTCACATATACATAGAAATACATGGAACTGTGGGTAATAAAAAACTAAAAAAAATTGGGAGATAATAATAAAATAGCACTGGTATACAAAAAATATATATGTATATAATATACCTACCTAAACAATCCAGAATACCTACACAATTAGTTTGAGAACCAAAAATTTAAAACCATAAAGATTTGAACTTTCTATTACCTATACAGTATAGAAAGTATTGATTTTTTATGATAATGTATGCTAGAGGTAGTTAGTTTTTAATAGGTTTAAATTACTCTACTTAAAAAAAAAAAAAAAAAAAAAAAACAGAAAAATACCCAACTCTTGAAATTTGAAAATAATATAGATAAGCTGAAATTCAGCACTATGATAACTATGTTGACGTAATGTCATGGCTGCCATTCGATTTGGAAATTTTAAAAATATGCAGTTTGCACCTTTTTATTTTTTTTTATTATTATTATTTTTTTTTTTTTTACAAAGAAACTAAACTGATTATCATACAACAAGGTAGGAAAGCTCATGTTTACCTAACGATACCTCAAAATAGACATGCAAGTGTGGTTATCCACCCTTGTACACTCATTTCGGATCTCGCCAGGTTATGTTGGACTTGCTGGTAATTTCTAAAACCTCCCTGATGTATGACCACTCAGTATAGGAAAATTGCCCTGGAACCGCGTGAGCATTTCATCAGGACGGCTTTCTGCAGTTATGCACCTACACACCCAAAGGTGGACCCTACACCAAATTTGGAGTCATTTAGTATTTTCAAAGCTGTGTTGATAATAAATAAATTAATGTAAATGGATTTCATATTATAAACTAACACCCCTATATTATGAACAGAAAACACAATCTGAGCAATGTCTCAAGCATGATTTCCTTTAATATCATTGTCCAATACCTTGCTTGAGACATTGCTCAGACAAAATTTAATTATCTGTTCATAAATACACATGTAAGTTTTATAGGTGTTATATTATTATTATTATTTTTTTTTTATGAAAATAAAGAAATCTAGGGACTCTAGTTATCAGCTAAAAATAATTGGTAGTTACCTACATACCAACAGAAATACAGAAAGAGTCTATCTTTTTAACCTAGGACAGTTTTGGATACACCAGGATAAGTATGTAAAAGGGCAAGATCAGCAAGTTGTATAGTCAGGAGACATGTAGAGGTGAACAATTGTTTTTGGAATGAAGGGCATTGAAAAATGATTATGTATCTCTTCAGAGAGACAAAGGTAGAAGCAGCAAAGTATTTTGAATCAAAGAACCATATGAATATCTTCTAACCAATAATTTTGATGACTGTTTTGAATTGTATCCTTTCAACACAAATGAGAGATTATTAGGTAGAAATGGCCTCCATGGCATAACAGTTGTGACAACTGCCCTGAGTCCAGAGATCCCAAGTTCAATCCCTGGTTGGATAACACCCCCATCCTGTTCAGGACGTTAAAACCAAATAGAATCATTGGTGTTAGGAAAGGCATCCAACCATAAAAAAAAAAACGTGCTCCATGTGCTTTATAAAAGCAAGGTTCCGGGTTAATACTCTAAAATATACTTTCCTTATTAAAAGGATAAGGAAAGTAAAATATGTATTCAAAATTTGGTTGTTGTTGGTATTTGTGGGATACCTTCCAGATATAAATGTGGGTATCTATACAAAGCTAACAAAACATAAATTGTGTCAACCAAATATTTAACAGTAATTATACTACAATAGGGACACAGTATATTTTAAGGAGTAGGTACAATTTTAAGTAGCTAGGAGGGTACTTTTTCTTAAATCTATCAAAAGTAGGTATAATGAATTCACTTACGCATTTCCAAAGTTCAGTTTCCAGAAGTCTGCAGCATCACTTTTAGTAATTCTAAATTGATCACCGGCAAATACACCATTAGGAAAAATGGCTTTAAGCTCACTTAGCATGTGACTAAAGACAAGACTCAGCTTCGTTAGATTCCTCCTATAATGCGAGCTTTCGTCGTACATCTTCTCCTTGCCCTCCTTAAACAACTTGATAGCTTGCTTACACTTACGCATTAAATTAACAATAAAAACATTAAAAAACTCATTATTATGAAGACCCATCATTTTTTCCTCATATTTTGTATAGATTAATTTCAATCTTTGATATGTATCAGGGAGAATATCTAACAAGAAGGGAGGTGAATTTTTCAAATTCATTTTAGGATGTTGACATAATTTCACTACTTTATCCATAAGTTTCCAAGTCTTATCTAAAGTTCTTTTATCAGTTGCTAACTTTGGTGGAGCCATGGCATCAGCAAAAGCTCCCTGTAGCTTGGAGAAAATTGAACCAATATGTCTGTTCCTATTGTTATAGTTATTATTCGCTGCCATTCTCATTTAGAAAGGCAAACCTTACAGGAGAGGTGTAGCTGAAGATGCCCATTCAAAACAGAAACATTACTTATAGTTATGAATAAATCAACGGGGAGATTGTATTGAGAACATGGAACTTATCTTCATCTAGGACAATAATTAAAAACACTTGGATTATTCAATTAAAACATCACGATTAATGCATTTGTTAAAGAAAACACGTAATATACACTTATCTAAAGAAATAAATTCATCACTGAAGAATTTAGGAAATAATTTAAACTAAATTTATTTAATTTTGACTAGTAATTATTTAATTGAGATAGTAAAATTCGCACTTGCATGAAATTCGAAAGCGATAAAAAAAATAATCACGTCCGTTCACTAGCTAGATAAACATATCACTGCCATTTTGAAATTTGAAAA
The DNA here is from genome assembly GCA_024516035.1 of Bactericera cockerelli. Taxonomy (NCBI): domain Eukaryota; kingdom Metazoa; phylum Arthropoda; class Insecta; order Hemiptera; family Triozidae; genus Bactericera; species Bactericera cockerelli. Next base: position 11,421,323 of record CM044956.1, on the reverse strand, counting down.
CTTTCGATAAGAGAGAAATGATTCATAGAGAGCAGCACTTTCTGGATAATAAAAATCCACCGTTTACAAAGATTTTTCAAGCTCATCTCAGCAGCAAAATCAGAAAACATGCGCACAGACGTAAATACTCCAGTTTTCAAATCTGAAACTCTCACTGCAATCCATTGTGAAATTTAAAACCAAACAAATCAGTTCACTTTTGTTCCACAGGGTACAGCACTTTACTGTTTTTTTTTTTGCTTCAGCAGCGCTTCTCAAACTTTACTTACAGCTGCTGACGACGCTTGAGGCGACAAATAATATTTTTTAGAGTACCCTACTACCTCTTCATAATATCTGTCTGCTTAATTTTGAATTTGAACCCTCGTGATACTGTCTATTTCCGACCCCACCAAGACTGGGTGGGTTCAATGTGGGTGCTGGTTTGTGAGGTACAGTGAATGGAGGGAAAAACCACCGTCTTGGATGACCTAAAAGTTGAACAGACACTAAGCAAAAGAACAATACTTTCTATACCTTTCTGTAAAAACAATACTTTCTATAGGCAATAAAAAGTAAAAAAGGAGGCGAAAGAAACAAAACACAAAAATTATATTCAATACATTTTGTATTGAGAGTAAACTTTACACTAAAAAAAACGCTTGCATACGAGTCTGCAACCATTGGGACATTTTCATCTTTACTATTCAAGGTCTAAAACTTAACTGACCAAATTTTGTATTGTGCGCATGACACATACTTTTTCTCTTCTCTCTTTTTATAATTTAATATTTCGTTATTGTGCGCATGACACATACTTTTTCTCTTCTCTCTTTTTATAATTTAATATTTCGTTACATAATTTCGTCACATAATTTCGTTACATAATTTTGGTTATGTGCCAGAGCAAAGACATGAAAATGTCAATAATGTGTGATATTAGCTGTGACTTGTGGGGCATAAAATAATGTTGGGATGTGAAATATTTTCTTCTATTTAAAGGAACAATATGCATGATGAGATTATTACTGAACTATATTAGCTATGAGTTATGACGTATGTACCTAATAATAATAATATCGTCTCACTTGTACCGCCTGACTTGGACTAATACGTCCCATTATTCCAGCAGTATAAGTCCAAGATGTATACTTTAGGAGTCAATATCTCAAATGGTGGGATAACTAGAACCAAGTACAAGAAGTCCCTCGTCTACTAAAGAGCCAGGCTGCGCAGTCAATATGAACCATTGACTGAACTGGAAGCAGCCACTGAATTAGGAACTTTTCCAATCTTGGTCCTTGGTCGCTTCTTCAAAGGTCTAAGATTCAGTTCCCAGTTTGACTGATGTACATCATACCATGTTTCTTTTATCGCCCCTATACCTATATTATACCTATGTATAATGTATATTTCTCTTCCATCCATCAAATTGTATGTGACGTAATACTCATCAATCCCACTCTGAATTTCTTTTGTTTTTCTTGGCTTCCTTCTGCTTCTTGACAATGTCACTTACCAATTCTGCAACCTGTATCGCCTCACTGCCACCAGGTACTGTAGCGCCGATGACAGCTTTAACTACTTCTTCCGTGCCAGGAGGTAATTTTGATTGAAATTTACTCAAAGCTTTCGAAACTTCCTTGAACATCGCTTTGGCTTTTTTCCTGGTCAGCGGATTGCTCTGGACAGGAACGAGTTCTATGTTCAGATCGACGTCTCCAATGAAAGTCAGGAATGATCCATATCCAGTTGGTTGCAAAGTGATTTGATTGGTCTGAGTGGGGTTCATGGAGGCGAGTAAAGAAATGAGTGCCGCCTGGAGTTTTGCATCACTCATCGATTTCAAAACTCTCGTGTCCATGGGTGAAGCTTCCAGAGGCAATTCACTTTCAAACGGATTGTGAGCTAGAAGGTCTGCTAAAGGGATATTCGGCTGAGTGTCTGTCTCACGAGAAGCAGGAAGTTGTTCTGTACTACTAGTTGCAGAATCGTTGGAAGGAATATCCTTACCTGAGAGGAGTTCCCTCATTACATCAGGATTATGGTTGACTTGTTCCAAAATGTCAGGGTTGATAGTATTATTTTCTTCTAGAGCTTGGAGTATGTCTTGGTCACTCATTGCTTTCATTTGCTCCACGGTCATACCAGACAAGGACTTTGGTGCATTCGCTTTTACCTCATCGATCATATTTTCGTCCATGGAAGGATCTTTGTTATTTAAATTCAAAGTTGGTATTGCCATCAGCTTAGGAGCCATTAGTGTTTCTGAATTTACACTTTCCATGGAAGAAAGTTGTGGAGATATTTCAGTTTTTTCATCTTTCTCGTTAACATTTGTATTGTTACTGTCAGCGTCTCCACTCTCTGTAGCTGATACTTGGGACTCAACACCATCATTGTTCAGGAGCGCATTCGTCTTACCATCACTTTCATCGGTTGTTAATTTTATATTTACATCTCTTGGTTCTCTTGTAACTTCCCCAGAAGTTCCATTTTCTATTGTACTTTCAATAGAAGACTTGTTTTTATTTTCCTCTGTGTTGAGTAGCAATGTGTTGATCAGAGTAGAATCTTTGTTGGAATTATCGTTTTTCCTAATTTCATCAAATTGATTTTCCTCTGGATCATTAGATTTCTTCTTTTTAAGACCATTTTCTGGACTAGAAGCTGTTATATCAATATCATCAAGTGCAATACTCGTTGTTGTAAAATCCATGGTAAAGTCATTTTTTTTATTATCTTCAGATTGATTAAGTTCTTTTTCGACTGAATCATTAGAATTTTTTTGTTTCTGGTCGTTGTCCAGACTAGACACATTATGAGCATCAAGTGTATTGTTATTTTTTGTTGAATCCATATTAAAATCATTTTTTATATTTTCTCCAGATTGATCATCTTCTGTTTGGGCTGGAACATTAGCTTTCTCTATTTTGAGACTGTCTTCAAGACTAGAAGCATGTATTTGATTAAGATTTTGAGGTGCAATATTAATTATATTCTCAACAAGTGGAGTATTCATTGTTGTTGAATCAATAGTAGGGTCATTTTTTATATTTTGATCCAATCGGTCATCTTCTGTTAAGTTTGAATCATTAGATTTCTTGTTTTCAAGATCGCTCTCCAGTCTAGAATCTTCTCTCTGGAGATTCTTTTGTCTTTCTATATCTATAATCTCATTGAGTATAGTGTTCTTGTTTGTAGAGTCTTCTGCTTGAGGTAAGTCATAATGTTTTTCCAGTTTGATATCATTGCCTAATATAGGATTTTCTAATTGACTAAATTTTTGGGATGATTTATCAATATTCTGAATTAAACTATCAGGTAAGCCAACCTGACTCTCCTGCGACGAAAGCAATTGATCCAGGTTTCTGCTTCCTTCTGCACGTTTTGTGATACTAGGACTGGACAGGGTCTCACTTATGTTAGAAGTTTCCTCGTTTTCTTTTCTATTTACTGTGGAATTTTCCTCTTCTGAATTTAGTTTTTCATTTTTCTCTAGTCTTTCATTCTCTGTCTGATCCAATTTCTTGTTCTCTCCTGTAACATTTGTGTCATTAGCAACTAAATCACTACTAAAGTTACTAGGTGATTCATTGTCATTTGTTATTTTGATTGTTCTATTTTCTTCATCTAATTTTATAATAGGTTCAATTTCTGGCTCTCTGTTGTCTGAAGGATTACCCAATACATTAGACAGCAGATCTTTCAAAACTTTTTGTTTCTCTTCGTGTTTAATGTTGTCAGACGTAACTAAAGGTTTCTGGATTTCAGTGAGAAGAAATTGTTTAATGATTTCATCTTTCATATCATCAGGAATTTCTGAAGGTGTGTCGTTAGCAATATTTTCAGTTTTACCAAGGGCTAATTCTTTTTCATTCATTAATTTTTTTATGAACTCTGCATTGGAAGTCTCAACATTTTCATCATTTGGAGCATCTGTAGAATTTCTTAAATTGTTTTCTTCTTTAAAATTAAAAGATGTCTTCCTAACAAATTTGTCGAAAACCATATCCTGATCATCCACGTTTTTGTAGTCCAAACGATCGAAATTCATATTTCTATTGGCTGTTTGAAATGTCTTCATCAATGGGCTTGTTCCATCATTCGCCTGAACAAGAAAAGATGAAAAGATTTTTTTTAGATAAAACGATTTATTTTTATAGTAAAGCATACAACTTTAAAAAGTAAACACTCTGTATATTCATAACTAGGTATATCCAATTTTAAAAAAAATGATCAAGTTGTAAAGCATCCACCTCTGCAAACTGGTTGATGATAGTATTTTTTCTCTTGTATGTATTACAAGACTTAACAGAGGTAAAAAAACACTGCCAATTATGGACACAATACTTCCTCGTGATTGTTTCACATTGTGTACACGTGCGAATTTTGAGTTTTTATACTAAATTACTTATATCTCCAAAACGGCTGAACCGATTTTCTTCAAATTTATTTTATATGGTAGAAAACCGTTTTTTCTACATTCTAGATTCTACAAAAAATTCTGTATCGGCAAGTCGTGGTTCTTATTTTTTGACTTTATTGTCCAAAATTTCGGATTTTCTTAAATATCAGAGTCAAATTATAATTAATTTAAAAAAAAATATTAAAAGCCTGTGTAAAACAATACTATGCATATACATACAAAATTTCATCAAAATCGGGTGTACCGTTCACGAGATATAAGCATTTAAGTAAAAAGTTAGTGGTCAGGCGCATGGTCTCTTTAACCCAGAGCCGCTAGTACGAATTCGATGAATTTAAAATGGGACCATCTACAGAATGTCTCCTAGATGTGTACAAAATTTCATCAAAATCGGTCGAGCAGTTTCCGAGATTTGCGCGTTACAAGGAATCGTTTTAACAGACCGACAGACCGACAGAACGACAGACGGACACAAAACCAAATTTGCTCAGGAGGTTATGAAACGTCCAGAAATATGAAGAAAATTGAAATCGGAGCAAAAAAATATTTTTTTTTACAAAAACGAACACAATACTTCCGATTTCTAATATTAGAAATTTCTCGGAAGTAATAATGAAATATGGAACTTTCCGAACTACCTTGGATGATTGATCCCAACAGAAACCCTAAATTGAGAACAATAATCACTATTACCAAAAAAGATTTGTAAAGCCTACCTAAAGGTATCAATTAATAATATTTACCTGAGCAATTAGCACAATAGATTTGAAAATAAACACAAAATAATAGTTTATAATCGGACTCATTTTGAACATGAGCAGCGCCTGACTAAATCAATCAAAACGATCAATGTATAAAATAAAAATGTAGCAATGTGGGGCACTTGGTGATTACACTGATTACGTGTGGATAGTTTTCACCAGGGAAAAATTCAGATCCTGCTGAGGAGGGGATTTCTGAATTCTGAGCCAACCCATGCATGTATTTTTTATGATCCATTTGATATTTTGGCCATGTAATGAAAACTAATAGATGAAAGCGATCAAGGGACATACAAGAAATAATAAAGAGTGCAAAATTAACAGAAAAGAAAAGCGAGAAGTTATTAAAACCTATTGTTTTCTCGGAATACCCCCACAATGTCGTAATATAGGCAATAACCCCGCCCTTTAGTTAGGACATATGTAAATATTTTGTTTTTTTTTTTTTCTTGTTTATATTATTAATATTGTCAAATTTTAAATTTAATTTTTACCATTATTTGTCTGTATATATAAAGAGTTTATAAATAAAAATAAAATAAATAAAATGTCCAATGACCATACAAATATGAGTGTAAATATTACTCATCTTTTCTCACGAGTTATGACTGGACTCCTGACTGCCCGGACATCCAAAGTTTAAGTAGACATGACAATGTGTCACCTTGGAAGTGATTGGGAGCTGACATTGCATCAATCTCCCTCTGGATTATTAGTGAGATCTTTTTCAAAATTTCATCGCCAACCACAGACGAAAAGCCTTTGTAGAGACAAATTTATCAGGATCTCATCTCAAAATAATCTTAACTGGGAAAAAGAACTTGAAGAAAGAAAAGACTATTTAATTAAAAGCTCGGTAATTTTCAAGATTTTCTTTTCGTTCTTGTGGCTTGTTATACATAGTTCATATTGCAGTGTGTTAGGTGGTTCCAACCAATCAGATCGGTTTAAAACTTTATATTTTTTCAATGCTAATCACTCTAATCAGGTAGTTATGTAACATTTATCACTATAATATTATGCTTTATTGGTACCAAATTTATGGTTTTCTGAGCTGCGGAAATTCCAACATAGCTGTTCACAGGTTAAATTCAAACGCATTGGACTTGCATGCTTTTCAACGAACAACTATCAGTGGATCTGGTTTTGACAGTACAGGAGTACAGTAATCGTCACTACGTAGACAAATAGGTACCTACGCACTACGCACAATGTCGCAATAGTTATTTACAGAAAAAATAGACTATCTACCTATGTATATTGTACCTAGATATCCTTTAAATCAAACATTTGGGATGGTGCGAGCTGTCAATCGACTGTCATTTTGAATGTAAATAAGCAATTCAGCTCTCAAAATAATTATGACATCAGAGTATGTGACTTCATTATTAGATTGATTTTTTTCTTAAACGTACAAAGGTACATTTCCATTAAGATAAATACGTAAAAGGAAGGTACAGGTCAAAAGACAATAACACAAATTGTTGACATCCTGTACAGGTTTGGCGTTAGGAAGGGCATCCAACCGTAAAATGTGGAAGAAGAAGTGCCAGAACAAAACAACCTCAACAATGAGGGAGAGGTTGAGCAATGTCAACCCCAAGTAGGTTTGGAAAAAGGAAAGAAGAAAATTTATGTAAATTTATGCTCAAAGTCTGCAAAGCCCTTTGTTTGTATTTATGAAACAACATTCATGTCAGTTTTTTTTGGTCTGCTTTTTGTGCTAATACTTTGTGTCCAAATGTCCTTCCTCTAATTTTTTTTTTTTTTCTGGTGGCCTTTAAATAGATACAGAATTACAATACTTCTCATGTAGGAGCTAGGGAACCGACTTCCGTGGCTCAGTGGTTAAGAGCATTGGTTACTAACCCAGAGGTTGCGGGTTCGAATGCCGGCCGAAGCGGAAACCGAAATTTTCCGTTTCCGGAATTTCATGGATGTAAAGGTAAAGTGCCCTGAAGTAATGCGAAAGTGGTTCAGGGGCACACTTACCTTTTCTTTTAAAAAAAATGGTGCTAAGTAGATTCTTAGAGGTTATCTAAAAAAAATATCACTCACTCCTTGGTGATAACGATTAAACTCACGTGTTTATCATTTTCATGTTGCTTAGCAACCCACTTTTAGACTAATGTCAACAAATCATTTGCAAGTACAATACTTCATTCATTCGCTAAGATTTTCTCTGAATTGATTATACCAACCCTTTTTTAAGTGTTTAAAGACAGTTACCTACTAGTTAATACGTGATTCTGATTAATGTTTATTCCAAAAAAATTATCAATTCCTCTGCGTTTGTGGTAGGAACGTTATTTTGTTTTTAAATTCCAAATAGAATCCTCTTGTCTATGTCAGCAGTGAAGGTAAGAGACAATGCTTCTGTGGGGGAACCTAACCTAACCTAACCTACCTTATAATAAATGATATTTCGCCACTTTTTTATTTTTAATAATCTCCATTTATTTATTACAAATTAACAAATTATTATTCAAGTTTAAAATTATGAAATAAAAATTGATAAAAGTTAGCGGGAAGTGGGCGAAAACAATAAAACAAAATACATATAAACTCTGTTTCGTGTTAATATAGGCCGGTTGGCTGGCGCTACTTGACGAGCGCTCGCCTCCCGGCGAGCTTGATAGAATGGTTCCCTTTCTCAAGATTAATAAAACACTGTGTTGCTGTTGAGAGAGTTGTTCCTCTCTGGGTTGACTTGTACTCGTATTAATTTTTCACACCATTCCAACATTCATCAAGTTTAAAATCAAAGAACGGCAAGAATGGTACCCTTTCTCAAAATGAATATAAAAAAACTGTGTTGAAAAAGGTCTTCTCTGGGTCGCGACTTTTACTCGTATTAATTTTTCACACCATTCCAACATTCAGAGTGACGTGGAGAACATCGATGCTCGCAAGGTCGGAATCAAGTTCAAACCACCCGCCCTGGTTCTCCTGTACGAGCTCAAGGACTCCAAGCAGCTCAAGAAACGAAGCATGCCCATCCGAAACTTCACCCTCAACTCGAACGTCAAACTGGTTGCGGACAACTTGAAATCCCGACATGCGGAAAAGTTGTCCACTGTCCCGAACGACCAGATTGAGAAGATGCTCAAGCTGCTGAAGGATTACAATAGAGGTGAGTAAAATGTCTATTGAGTTTTTTTATGGACAGATGTAAAGGCATAACATTTTTTTTTAAATGTGATCAATTTTATAATTTACTAATTACTTATAGTTCATTAGGCCGATGTACATAACATGTAAGTTGTAAGAGAATGCCGAAGGCATTATCACCACCCTTGATCAGGCTTTGTTTATATTTATTTCACAACTTGTTACCATGTTCATTGTATATAAAAAAAAAATGTAAATAAAGCTTGGTCCAATTGTTTATATATAAAAAAAAATAAGTCTACTAAAATTAGTCTAGAGCTCTGCTCTCATAACAAAAGTTTGTGCTAATATTTGTGATTTTAATGAGTAAGGATTTGGAAAAGTGCAACAAATAGCTACAATTCAGCCACATAAACTCGTGTAGTTATGTATATCAAATTAATGAGTTAGGTATACATAAGTTCATATTCTTTACATAAAGTCTGTCCCGGTAGCTCAGTGGTAAAAGCGGGACTCTGTGAATCTAAAGATTCCAGAGGTCCTGGGTTCGAAACCCAGCCGGGACATGACAAGTTATCCTCCCATTTAGGATTTTTACCACATAATAATATTTTTTGTTGTTGTTGAGGAAATGGGAAAGAGGAAATGGTTTTTTGAGGAATTCAGAATTATGTCTTGGGCTTACTGCTGGAATAATGGGACTTTAATAGTCCTAATGGGGCAGTAAGGCGATAAGAAACCAACATGTTTCCTCCAGACAAGAACGATCACTTGAGAAAATTATTATCCTTTAATTTATTATTATCCTTTAATTTATTATTATCCTTTAATTTCCAGGCATTGATTTACAAACATCTCTGAAGCGCTTGGAGGCTCAGGATCGGATTCTGAATCTGAGCGGCGGCTTCGAAGAGGTGGTCACCCGGTTCAGTTCAGAGCCAGAGTCGGGCTCCGAGGTCAATGAGGAGGACGAGGAGGGGGTGCCAAACTTTGGGCTCCAACTGGAGTCGCCCGCTGTCTGGAGGAAGGAACATGCCAACTTTTGGAACGATTGAGTCGGTGGACAGTGATTTTTGGAATGATGGAAACCAACATGTTTCTTCTAGACAAGATATTTGAGACGATCATTTGAGAAAAGCAAAAGGGGAATATTAATTTTTGGAATGGTGGAAACCAACATGTTTCTTCTAGACAATAACGATCATTTGAGAAAAGCAAAAGGGGAATAAGAAAGTATGTTCCTGAGAGGTAGTATTGCAGGTGATTTGTGTGGATTGTCCAAGGATCAACGTTAGAGACATGTGACAAGTACACAGCAAGGATTTCATTTACTGAGTCAGTTCAATTTAAACAGGAGAGTTCCAAATAAAGTTCAACATTACTAAGAAGTTAAAAGGCTTCTTAAAATAATCTGATTGTGAAAAGATTAGTGCGCATTAATAAATAAAAAAATGGGCAATTCCATTACTTTCCTTATTATACGATAAGGAAAGTAAAAAGGGAATCATCTTAAAAAGATACATTGGAAATGTCTTTAATGTTAAATTTTCGTATATGGCACCACCATTATTTTTTGTTCCAGAAACCATTTTGATTATTCGTTTGAGGATAATTCTGTTGAGCTGTGTCAAAGTTGGGCAATGCGAAAACATCTTGCGTGGCCTGGCCTAGATCGGTGGCGAATTGATCCACCTGCTTTCCAAAGTTGTTTTGATTCCCGAACACATCTCCACCACTTGGCACATTCATTGCAAAGTCATTGTTGGAGTTGACTTTCAGCACATCTTGGTCGGGGTTTCCAAAAACATCAGTTTTCATCCTTAGATTGTCATTCAAAGGGGCTGACTGAGGGATTTCGACTTGTGATGGTAAAGTTTCCTGTAGTTCTTCGCGTTTCTTATTCATTTGCTCTTGCATTGGTCCAACCTAGGAAAGAATATTTAATATGTGATCAATAAGTAATTTTAATATTGCTTAACTTAGGTATTTAATCCCCCAGTTAAAAGTTATCATATGTGCGTTAATCACGATGATTTATTACATTAACACTTAGACGACCGGCATGTTTTTAGTGAATTCTCCCGTGGGACCGGCGATGTTTAGGCTATTCACAGGCGTAGTGTACCACCGGTGGTACACCCGGTCCATTCCGTACAGACACGCGTGTACCACCGGTGGTACACCCGGTTGTCTAAGTGTTAAGTACCTACTCAAACTCGCTTTACTAAATCTTTGCTGAACTTGGGACTCGAACCACCGAAATCCAGTTACGAGTCCGCCACCTTATCGATCGAGCTGCTGAGTACTGAGGTTAGTTATTTAATTTCTAGTTATATTTTGGAAACTTTTGTGTATTTTTTCCCCCATGTCAATCTTTTTCTAGCTAATGAAAGAGTTATGGAGGGTATTCAAACACTGTTGACTGACTACTGTTGAGCCCCTGAACAAAATTTTGAGCTTCTTGCGCTATCAGTAAATTCAAGACACCTCTAATGAGCTTCCGTTATTATCGCAAAGAGGAATTTGTAATAAATGAAAAAGAGTTCTTCTAAGGAACCTTTGTAAAGTTTGCCAAAATTTGTAAATTTCGAGTATCTGTTCTTTTTCTGAGCCTGCCATCTATTTGACTTGAATAGCTTGAATTGTGGTGTAGGGTCCTCTAGTGTGAGATAACCTCGGTATAATATTGTAAATTCAACCTACAGCGTCATTTATAGCGTCCAGAGAATTTGTGTACAAAGCCGATGTCAACTCCTTCTTAACGCTGGGTGGGGCCTCAGGAAGATAAGTGTGGACAGCTTCCTTGATGTCTTTGTGAAGATCATTGAGAACTTGGTCCATGTTGAGGGTAGACACTGGGTCTGCACTGGAGAGGTCTCTTCTCTTCCTCCCCTGGGAACGAAAAAATTCATCATTTGAAAAAAGTGTGATGAAAGTAGAAGCTACATGAGAGCTCTGCTGTATTCTCCTGAAGATGAGCATTATTAGATTTATTAGGACATAATATAAGTAAACATTTCTTGGTTTGGATTGTTATTTAACACAATTTATTTGTTTGTTATTTAATATTTTTAACAGCATAGAAAAATAAGTTATTAATTATTATTTTTTATACTAAGTAAAGTGTGCGCTTGTTATTGTTTTTGTGAACATTGTGTTGTCATTAATGTGTATAATTTTAATTAGAAGGCCTCTTTAAACAATACTTATTTTTAATTGAGATCGACTGTGTTTCTCAATGAAAATAACAAAGCACTAGAAATTTAACGTCACCATACGAATAGGAATGCATACAGGACTTAAAAAGTTTAAAAGCACTCACTTTTTGGTCCCGACACCTGACACTCTAAATAAATCTCTACTTGTACTTACAATAGCGGCAAATATTCCGACAAAGCTGGCGATGATTTCCAGTACTCGAGCCACAATTTGGGTGATGCAAGTCGACAGTCCAACGAGAACAGACAACTGAATCTTGGGATAGACCGTGGCGATGGTGTTCATGATGGTGTACACGATCTTGAACGGGTTGGGGATGAGAGAGAAAAGGCTGGAGAAGGGTGAAGTGGCAGAATTGAGAAGGGAGTTGATGAGGTCCACTCCGGCGGTTGCTGGGTTTATAGTCGTAGATAGCGGATTGGTGAAGGGATTGGCAGGAGCGGACGTCGCAGAGAGGGAGTATGATCCACTTGGGTTGGACACTGCCACAGCTCCTAGTCCACTCGGATTGGACACTGCCACAGCTCCTAGCGCGCTGGGAACACGCGGGGTAGTGGTTAAGCCAAGACTTGATACAAGAGCAGCGGCAGCGGCGGCCACATTAGGTATTGGTAATGGGGTCGTTGTTGTAATGATACCCGTTATAGTTGGTACTGTTACATTTCCTGCGGTTGCATTTCCTCCTGTTGCATTTCCTGCTGTTTCATTGACTGCAGGGACGCCTGCGATGACAACATCTTGCGGATTTCTTCTCGCCAGTGCAAGTTGGCGACGATAGATGCGTTGAGTGGTGTCCGTGTCCTCTGGGCTTACCTGTTGATACGAGTCCTCCATTCTGAGTTTGCGGGTGTACACGATGTTCTGGTACTGTAAACAACGAGAAAATTTACTTTCTATGAATAACATAATGTAAAAATAATCATGAATTTTGAATGAGGGTAACAACATAGCATTCAGATTATAATAACACAGAGTTTAAAGATCTAAAGGAATTTTATTTTAAATGACTGTTTTGAAACTTCCAAAAATTATTTCAAGCGCTAGATTATGATTCATGCAAGCTTGTTTTTCTGTCTTGCTTGACTGCTGAAAAGTGTATGAAAAGAAATGAGAAAAAAACAGATTGCCTAGAGATTGAGAGTGTAGCTACCAGAGGTTTGAGGAGATTTGCCATGTTTTTACTCAAGGCTTGGATCAGTTCATTTTGGATGTCTTCAGGAGCGGCTTCAGCATAAGACTGCACGGCGTTTTGTATCTCATTGGTGACATCAACAGGTGTGGGTATGTCAAGATTAACTTCTCCAGTCAGTGCTGAGCGGAATCCCATATCACCTGATACCTCCACTTCGGGAGCCTGGGGGTGAAGATCGAAAAGTATGATATGTACGTTAGAAAAATGGCTTCAATGACAATGCACTAAACTGTCATGACGTGTAAACTCATTTTTTGTCTTTTTTTTTTTTTTTTTTTTTTTTGTGCCCAAAGTACCTACTTTTTGAACCATTGTTTGAATTCGATCATCTTTGCAGGAAGCCAATTCAATTAAAGAGAAAATGTTATCAATGAAAAAACTAAAAATTGTACTTACAATGTTGGGGCCATCTGGTTCATCGACCACAACAGATTCCAAATTCTCTGCACTGGACCTCATCAGGTTGGTTATGGCCAACGACAGTTCCATAACAGAGTTGAGTGGTATGACGTCATTGGGAACGATGGAGTGGACAATATTAATGACCTGCATGTAGTAGACTATTGGTGACGTCACATACTGGAAGACCATGGGGTGCTGAGTGTATATCGGGTAGATGGGGCCGAATACGTACATTGGGAATCCCGTCATTACGAATATTGAGGTGGGTTGAGATGGTCTACTGGTAGACGGAGGTGCAGGGGGTGTGTGAGGTGTGGGTGTGGTTGTGGCTGGAGGTTCTGGCAGGTGTGTTGTGGCATGAGTGGTTGTTGTGGTGGTGGTTGTGGTGACAACACTTTCTGTTCCGTTATTGTTCGGGTTATGTGGAGGTGGTTCTGTATGAGGAGCAGAAGCGTTTGATGGAGTAGAGGTTGGGGAGGGTGTTGTTGTAGGGGCTGCTTGTGATGTATTGCTGGTTGGAGTGGATGAGGGTGGACTGTCCGTGGGTGATTGTGGATCATTGCGGAGGACGCTTGAAGGTTGCGGGAGGATAACCAAGGAGTTGTCGATTATTCCATCATGTTCTTTAGTGGAGATGGTCTGAGGTAAGTTGGATGGAATGTCTTCCCCTGGCAGGACCACAGGAACGTCCTCTCCATTGATGTTCATCATGACGGTCCTCTGATTCTTCGAGTCGGACTCTGGGGGGTCATAACGTCGGCCCAGTGAAGTTGCCTGGGTCTGAAAATGATGAATGAGAGAAGATGGAAGTGTGCAGGTTGCAATTTGGGACCAAAAATATATGGACAAACTACAATATAAGCAGAGAATATCCATAGGGATTCAACGCGGCAATGCAGCCTGCATGCTTAGTACTCTACCACATGTCAGTGGCATGGCTTACCTACTTATGTTCTTGGCCTTATTGTTGAGAGTGAAATATTGAATTTTCACCATTAGGAGAATATCCAATAGATCGTCAAAGAGACTCTAATGATGGTGAAATTTCAAAAAAAATACCATACATATACACACAAATATCTAATAGGTACTAACCTGTGAAAAGACGAGTAGACAAATGATGCAAAGATGGTACACTGACATGCTCTCAATGATTGTTCTGATTATTTATGATAGAGGTTCATACATCAAATTCAACAAGTAAGTTACATGTCTCAATTAATTCTTCTCAAATATTGAAGATTAAAGATTGATCTAATATGGATTGGATACTGTGGATGGATGTCTATGGACAATTAACAAATTCACTAATAACAAATTTATATGAATAACATTATGGATTGCATTGTGACTAACGGACTGATAAAATCGTGAACTTAACATGCCATAAGCTATTTGATTGTGTATAAAGTTGTTCGTTAAGTTCAGGATTAAATCTGTCAATTAGCAATCATGCAATTGAACTTGGATGAATTAGATTTGGTTTATTCCCTTAAGTATTTTTACAGCCCGTATAAATACTCGTATTAGAAATATGTGAACACAAAATTATCATTTGGACAAACGGACAGGGCTCTATGGAATTTTCTGTTGCAGTAGATTCATCTATTCTGTCGAATATGTTATTATGAAAGTGAATAACAACAGCAGTGATTGAAACTTAACGTATTAACAGATTTCACAACTACGTGTTCCTCACAATAAAATAAGCACTATACTTGGATACTAGGTACGTAATACCTATAGTCCTATAGTAAACAACATTCAGAATTACAGCCGTGTACCTTCATATAATGTTTATTTGCATTAATAATTTTGAATTGAACTGAACCAGGTCTGGTATTGACAATTTTGAGGTTCCTTAATATTTTTGCATAGGTATCACTAACCGTGTAGCCAGAGCTGCCTAATCCCCCAACAAACGGTCGATTTCCGTCACTAGTATATAATAATAATTCCGTGTCCGTGAGATAGGCACAGATATCTACTGATGACTGAACGGTAAATTACTATTAATTTCTTCCATAGTCATACCATGAATAATCCCAAAAATGTTGTATTATGCCACAAAATACTGTTTAATTGGAGATAGGTTCCAAAAAGCTCAAGATAAAAGAAAATATTATTATTAGATAAATTTGTTCTGTCTCCTTTATTTCATACCTCTTACCGTTCAGCCAGAACCACCAAACGCCCCCATGGCGATTGAAATACTCTCACTGGTGGCACCGATTTCTACGAAAATGTCGCATCCTCTCCCTACATGAAATACACATGCTAACTGTCAAGTCTTTAGCTTATACCGTTCTTGAGATGATCCCAACCCGGGATCGAACTCAAGATGTCCAGACCACGGGGCCTATTGCCCCGTGGTATTAATGATGGTATTAATATTAGGAAAGTAAAAAATAAAAATACCAGGACAATTTTGGTCTTAGGGTTTAGAGTTAGATGAATCCCGGGCTCGAATACCGGCCGAAGCGGAAATTTCTGTGACTGAATTTTTCCGTTTCCGGAATGGCATGGATGTAAAGGTCAAGCGCCCTGAAGTAATGCGAAAGCAGTTCCGGGGCACACTTAGCTTTTTAAAAAATAATAATAATAATAAAGAAAAAAGACTTAGATGAGAGTCTCCAACTTATTTAATTGCATTACCAATTCCCATCAACAGTGCCACAATTTCGACCATCACATCCCCTGATCTCACCGGCGGATTTCAATTCCCATATTGACTAATCACAAACTAATGTGCTGTCATGTGATTGACACTTTTATTGACGTACTATTCATATCCAATGCTCGAACCTTCTGCACAGATGGCCCAGAATCCATTCTCTCCTCTTTACAGGTAGAGAGACATCTAAACTCTACTATTCCAATGAAGATAATGAAGGTCTTATGGATTAATATGAGCACCTAAATGGGAAATATTGTGTCACTTCTCGCCCATCAGAGGGCAGGCACACTACGGGATGGGCAGGCTACAACACGGACCACAAGCGTCTACAGTAGCTCCTGTTTCATGGCTACGAAATAAAAAGGGTGTGATTTTCGTAGGTAGGTATTGTTTCAAATTGGAAAATGAAAGTTGTATGATCTCGATTTTGTCTTTTAATTTTGCCCTAAACCTTTTTATCGCAGTTGACTCAGGGTAAATCAAATTATCAAAGAATTGAGTGATTCAGGCAGAAATTATTGAGTGATTTTCGAAATTTCACAATTTCGAAAAAGTTAACATTCTTAATTGCCATTACAAAAACATCTCTTAATCATTTTATTATTTTTTATTTAGGTAGGTACCCACTACATACTATCCAAATGCCAAAGGCATTATCACCACCCTTGATCAAACTTTGTTTATATTTAATTAATTATACCTTTTGACTGTACCTGTATATAAAAAATTGTAAATAAAGATTGATCTAAATTGTTGAATAATATCTAGTTAAAATCAGTAAATACCAACAATCAACATGCATGATATATTCGATATGTATAGAGCTTTGAAGTCGGTCCAGAAGGTAGGTACTCTAAAAAAAAATAAACGAAAAATTCTGTTATCATCCAAACACAGAGTAAACGAAAAGTTTCGGAATGGATTTTCATATTTTTGACAGCTCAAAATAGAGACGTCCTCAAATTGTTTAATGAAGTTCTAACGCAAGATTGTCATTTTTACGCGGAATTGAAATTTCTACAGGGTGTCCCAAAGTAGTGAAACAAGGCATCAACTTTCGATTTTTAAATGGAACTCCGAACTCCCTACTATTTATTATTCGAAATCTAGGTAAAGTTAGTTCTACACATAATTGACCCTCACTCGATACTTTGAACAAACGGATCTTTAATCAAATCTGCGGAATTATGGAATTTTCTTCGGAATAAAAGTGTGAAAATCCAGAGTGTGATACATTTAAACAGTGTAGTTTTTCATGCTAAATCACGTGGTAGCTTTGGTTTTTCCATATTTATTAACACGTCCGGTCCTACAGCTATAGTGTTCGAGCGAGATTCTCGGAGGACAGCAGTTTGATTAAGAGCTATATGAACAGACGTTGTAACCCGTGAGTGGTGCGAAAAAAAGTTAAAGAGTGGTGTGGTGTAGAGAAAAAATCTATTTTCCCGTTTTTAGGGCGATTTTTCGTAAAATATTTTCTTATAACTTAAAAAATAGGCTGAATAAGTATTTTATAAAGCACTTAAATTCGATTGGTCACATGTTGTCATTATCTTCCGCTGCAGGGTGGGCGAAATGGTGGCAACGGAATTAAAAAAAAAAACAATATTCTAGAAAGCTAGATGAAAATCTGACTTGATTGTACCAGTTTAAACTAGTTTTAGGTGCCAATCAATTCGAGTGTTAGAAAATTTCTATACAGCACACCACAACCGCGGGTTAAATAAGGAAAAAACAAAGCTACCACGTGATATAGCATGAAAAACTACACGTGTTCGATTTCCACCAATCACAAAGCTCCAAATTGATCACGTGACGCTAAATTTACATGATCTGGGACCCAGCAGTCTAGTCTCGACCCGGGCCTTAAATAATTTCTCAAGGGGGGAGGTGTCACAGAGCCAAATTTTGAAAAACGCTGATGTAAATATTGATATAATTATTTTAGGTTTGGCAACACTGTTATGACTCCATGGATGTGATGCTAGTGCAAAGAGTCTTCAAGAAAATCTAAGTGAGACAAATATTTTTGAGAAGAGGCCATGCTTGTACATACTAGGACAAGACGAAAATATAATAATAGTCACGACGGTTATTAAACCAAAATAAATGAGACTTTGATTAATCTGCTAGAATAATCGGAATCTTTAGTCTAACGCCGGAAGAATGAATAAAGTTGTAGAATTGTAGAAAACAATCCGGTCCCGACCATTATCGTGGTATTTTTTTTTTGAAATCCCTCTGTGGTTCCCCGAAAATGGCCTCGTGATTTCCAAGGGAATCCCAGTTTGACCGTCCCTCTAAAATAAACCTAGTAAAATTATAATTTTTTCTGCTTCCAATTTCCCCTTTTTTCACTTCCCTGGTCTTCCATTCCAATTTCCTATAGTCAGTGAGTTTGGAACCTTATCGAAAAAGGGGCTCACTCTTCATAACTGCGGACTTTATCGACTGCAAGTGAACCTCCATGTTTTGTTTATTATTATTTTTCAATGGCCAATGGCGTTCGTTCCTCAACAAGCAGTCTTCTTTTGCTCTTGACTTGTGCCGTGAGTTTCGTGTCCTGCGTTCAAAAATAATCCTAAATTCTCTACAAGGGAAGTTTGATTTTTTTTTCTTGAAACATAAATTTTGTATGATGATTTGAACCAGTATTGTTTATATTAAAGTGAATATTCAATGTCTTTATTTTCAAGTGGACGAATGTGTTTAGTGTTCTAAGATCCGGAGCCTTTGGATACTGCAAGAAATAGACTGAAGATCAAAACGAACCAACATGTCAAGGTAGGAAGGGAAGTAAAGTGCCCAACCCTAGGCTCTGAGCTTCAAAGGATAAACTTTACTACTTTTTACTCCGGTTCTTTGGAAGAATTTTCGATCCATTTTTATTGTAATTTTATAAAAATACTTCACGTTTGACTAACCCCAGCTAACTCCTTTCTGAAGATACCTATCATCTAGTGTTATTTTTCTCCTGGGTAATTAAGTGGGGTCTTGAAAGTTCATTGGTGGTAGGGGGTAGTTTTGTGTTATTGATGAATCAGATATCATTCCAAAATGCTGCTATTGTGAGTTTTTCCTAAACCTAGAAATTTAAAGTACCTTAACTCCTCCAGCTTTATTAAATTATTTAATAATACAATAATTGAAATGAATCTTTGGGAAGGTATATATTGGTTACTTCCATGTACCAATTAAGAAATTCATCTACCCATATTTAGTAGGTCAATAATTAGACTTTTTTATCCTACCATTTTAACATGAAAAAATTAAATATAATTATAATAAAAATTCATTTAGAAGTAGAAGGAAAAATACAAAATCTAAAAATTCCTACTTAAATCCAAATTTGGTACCAATTCTAGAATTCACTTTTATTAAAGTTATCATGTTTGTGTTAATCACAGTGTGAAATCAATTTTTTTTCTTGGTGCGGGGGTTCAAACCCGGGACATTCCACATGGCAAGCAAGTGCTTAACCACTGAGCTATTTGTGTGCTGACTAATACCAAGGACCTCTTATTATGAGTCTGTCACCTTATCAATCAAGCTATTTCTTAACAATGTCTTATTTACATTGAAATAGGTAGGAACAATGTAATAAAGCAATATTAATTTGAGTAGATAACTTAAATAGCAAAACTTTTGGGATTTCAGGGCTTAATCTTTATGTTACCTACATTTCATCATTCTAAACCTGCTTAGTTGTATCTACAGTATTAAAAATTAAACAAAAACAAGGCTCTGAAAATCTCATCTTGAACAAGAAGAAGAAAAAAATAGTATCCCTGAGAACTGAGCCTGAGAGAGAAGCACTATTGACTACGAGAGTATGTGCATTAAACAAAATGCTTCTATTACATATGGTATTTTGATTTTAAACACTAATTGCTCTTATTTAAATGTACAGTAGATTAGGACCAAGTTATGGAGGGTTAAAAATAACATGCCCAGTGAAGTGAAATTATCTGGGGTTGGTAAAAATAGAATTGGAACAATAAAACAAATGTGGTTACTGTTTTTAAGCTATGAGGGCCCAATGAGTTGGTTAGAAATTTTATTTAAATAATATTTTTTAAAAATAATAGTAATAATTGACCTAAATATTTAACCTGGTATGTCTGTTTTTTTCAAAATTTATTTCAATGCCTAGGAATCAAAATAGATGCCTTTATTAAATTCAATTTATTATTAAGAGTTTTGTTGGCTGGAACACAATAGACATATTTTGTAGGCTTCATGATTTTTTCTCTTGTCAAGTTATGACCTTTTGTAATTTCCTCATCAAATTGACCCCTTTGAAACTAGCTCCTGACTGGCCAAATCTAATC
The DNA here is from genome assembly GCA_024516035.1 of Bactericera cockerelli. Classification (NCBI taxonomy): domain Eukaryota; kingdom Metazoa; phylum Arthropoda; class Insecta; order Hemiptera; family Triozidae; genus Bactericera; species Bactericera cockerelli. Next base: position 11,401,222 of record CM044956.1, on the reverse strand, counting down.
TTCTTGCCAGGCACTAGTGCTGATAATGTTCTGTTCCAATTTCATGCATGTTGTACATACAGATTAATTTAACTCTTCTATTATCACAAAGCAAAGAACTGATGATTGTACTATCAAAACTTCAAGCACACCATTGTGCATGATGGAAACATCTGTGTTGAGTCTCAGGTCATTGTTTTCTATTCTTGGAACACCCAGCCTGAGTGATTAGAAGGCACTTTCAGATAAATGGGGCACTGAATGTTGGTAGGTACCTACCTATTTGTATACAAATACATACCTACAGTTGAATACAGTGTACTTTGCAATTTTAGTCGTCTGTAGAAAAAAATAGTGTGTAATTTGGTTTAACATAGAAACCAATTTTCATAAAAAAAACTCCTCATTTGATAAACAAACCACCCATAGGTGATTGACACCAAAAATAATTGAATGCATGTCTTAAAAAATATTCATGTTACTAATAACAAATATTACATTAGAGACAAAAAAACAATTTATGTTCCAACTATAAACTCTTTTTCCACTCACACTATAAAAGTCAGTGTGTGGATTCTTGGATCAGATACCCAATATTTAGATCCCCAATATTAAGTTTAGGATCTGTTATATTATATATATCATATTTTGTTGTAACATAAACCCTTTTACCACTGAAAATTAAAAAAAAAAAAAATAATAAGTTTGGAGCCAAATTTTGGTGTCTTGAAAATATTTTTCGAAGAAAAAAGAATCTATGTATTCTAAACCCCTCTCAGATCATTATTGTCAAATAAAACCAATAAAATTTCAATTTTTTTTTCAATATACCTAGATCATTTTTCGATACATGCATTCAATTATTGTTCTTTACCAGGATCTCTACTTGTAATAAATTTATGTCCAATGGATATCCAATAATTATCCATAGTTATAGATATGTAGGTATTTGAATTTTCTAAGTTGTGGAAATTTATGGTTTAACACAACAATATAAATGTTTTTTTTTATTTATTATTATTAAGAATCAACCATCAATACATCAATTAATGCCCTATGAGCGTCATCACACCACTCGACTTTGGCACCCAGACATTCTCGTATCATTTTGTCCCGTGTGTCCTGTAAGGACTCCTGTTGGTTATGTGCCAGGTGACTGTTCCTCTCTTAAATCTCGAACTAGCAATTAGCATGGATTAATAAGGCTCGGCCATTTCCTTTGCAAGACACAGACACAGGATGTGTGGGAGGTGGCAGCCGTCATAGAGTTTGCAGAGCTGAATATCCTGATGACTGTTGTCGATCTTGGCGTCCTTATGTTGAAGTGTGGTAGTGCGGCTCGCCAAGTTATAGGTTGAGATGATAATATGCTTGATCGATACGATGGCGGACTTATAACCTGGAGGTCGGTGGTTCGAGTCTCACTGTCATTGTCGGTAAAAATGCCCTCAATAAATTTCTAATCCTGTTTCATAATTTGGCCCCTAAGACTTGCGACGCGGACGTGTAGTTTAGCCATTTCTAGATTTTTTTCAGGTAGCATCAGCACTTTCGTGGTAGCTCGGTTATTTCATAGACAGTATTGTTCTAGACTAGCTCGGCCTTGTGTTAACATGCACGTTTGCTGGTGGATTATATTAATCACAAGACAGTGTCCTTGTCTGTAGATTACCGCACAGAGGCTAATTAGCATAGTACCTATGGTTCAAGTAGTCATGAGCATTGTATTTTAAACGAGAGATAACTTCCGTGAATGAGACCCCACACAGACACACAGTATTTCGCGATAACAATTACTAAAATTTGCCATTTTTAGAACTTGAATGGTCACAGTTACCCTGGTGGTTCAGATTCATATTTTTTTTTTAAACACTAGATAAATAGTTCTTTTTTCGTACCGTTACAGTTACAGCTTCTGTAGACACTTGTGGTCTGTGTTGTATTTTGCATGTCCCTTAATATGCCTGCCCTCTGATGGACAAGAAGTGACACAGTAACTACTTTCCAGTCAGGTGCTGGGTCAACACGAGCGCAGCGGAAGGTATCCCTTATATAAACAACTGTAACCAAATTTTGAATACAATTTTTTTGTCGGCTCGGGGATTAAATCCGGGACCTTCCGCATGCCAAGCGAGTGCTTAACAACTGAGCTAATCGCGCTCTCATCAATCCATTAAGGAACTACAAATTGTCTAATATTATTATTATTATTATTATACAATGCTTTATTAGGTATAAATGGACATTATGTACATAGAAATAATTAATTTAACAATGAAAAAAATGGAAACAATATATACAATGAAAATGAAAAAGAATTGAAAATATATAAAAACATAAGTCCTAACTAAAGGGCGGGGTTATTGCCTATGGCAATAACCCCGACAATATGAATGTCGCGCGTGCTGGACATGGCAGAAACCTAGATATTGGATGTGGGCGTCCATGTAAATCCTTCCACCACCGTCAGATTTGGTCTGCTCTGGTGTTCGAACCCGGATCATAGATGCTAAGAGATAGGTACTAAATGAGAGCATCTTTTCCTACAATTGAGGGAGAGTCATGTCAGTCACTCCACCGGTGGAAAGTGTGTTTTGGAACGGCGGACTACTGCTTCATAGGGCACCTCTTCAGTCTGATGACACTAATGACTCACTGATGTAGGTATAAGGTAGGTACTTAATTACTCACATCTGCTGACTGAGTGGTACTCATATCTGATTTCACTTCTCTGATATATGATATACAACTCTGGTCACAGCACACACCATCAGCCATTACAATACACTTAATACATAATTATAATAATGATGACCATATCTGAGCGTACGGCAGTGCTTCAGGCCAAGTTCCAGCATGATTATTATTATAATAATAATAATCATTTATAATCACAACACAACATAACTGATATTCTGATATCTCAAGAAGGACGATACTAACTGATCAGGAGTATTATTGATAACCAAAATGGTAAATTTAATTATTCTACATGATTATTATTACTGTCCCTACATTAAAAGTGATATTGTGTATGCTCAGTGCCGAGTGATGATGATGATATATTATTATTGTTTACATCAGATCAGTGATTTGGCATCCTGAGTGAGGAGTCAGTGTTTATCTCCGATGTAAGTGAGACTTCCTGTGTGTCGGTCATATGATCCCCCCCTGAAGTTGTACCGGAAAACGGTTATCTGTCTGTGTGTGTGTGTGTGTGTGTGGTAGCCACTAGCCTATCTCTTGTTACTCTGCCAAATTCATATCCAGGGGACTAAGACTGGCTCCTGTGCCGAATTCAGAGAGGCTAGCTCTGACTGAATACGTACTATGTCCAATTTGTCTAGTGATCAGGGGAGCTAACTCTTGGCTAGATACTGTGCCAAAAGGTTTTTAAAATGAGAAAGGGGCTAAATTTTTTGAACTCGTTATTCGAATTTGTATCAGAAAAAAAAGAGAAAATAAATTGAAAACGGCTAGATGTTTATTTGCCTTTTTCATTATTCTATAAATAGGCACTATGTATAAAAATACAACATGATTATATGTATGACTGTAAGTGTATAATAAAAATTTCGTCCTTTTAAAAAACAAATAAATCAGAATTGCAACCACCGTGGTCCCCTTCAGGCCCTCTATAAATAGTTGCCTTATCAGCAACCTTACAGCTTCATTGACCCACTGACCCTCTCTGTAGCAACCTTTGGGAACATCAGGGCCCGCTCACAGCCTTGTAAGATCAGACGAGAGTTGCACAGCTCTGCTAACGTTCACTCTGAGTGCTCTATCATCATATATCTCATTAACACAGACCTTATCCCTTATGTCCCGGTAGCTCAGGGGTAAAGGCGGCGGTCTGGTAATCCAGAGGTCGTGGGTTCGAAACCCAGCCGGGACATAAGGGTTGGGTGGAAGAGATTGCCATAGGCAATAACCCCGCCCTTTAGTTAGGACATATGTATATATTTTATTTATTTTTTTCTTGTTTATATTATTAATACTGTCAATTTTATATTTAATTTTTACCATTGTTTTTCTGTATATATGTTCTGATAATAAAGAGTTTCTAAATAAAAAAATAAAAATGACATGTTATCCTCCCATTTGGGATTTTTATCACTAAATAATACGTCTAGGGTTTACTGTTGGAATAATGGGACTTAATAGTCTCGGGCAGTATAAATAAGGCGATATTATTATTATTATTATTATTGAGAGAGAACGTGTTACTATTTATTTAAAAAAAAGTGTTTTATACAGTTTTCGCTTTAGTAAAATCTACGCTGAAACCGGGACTTGAACCACCGACCTCCAGATTACATGTCCGCCACCTTATCGATCAAGCTACTGAGGTCGGTTAGCGTTGTGGCATAGTTAGTAATATTATAAGTATATATTTTTCACCTTCTCCTCTCCCTCTCCTCACATCCTCCTATTTATCCTGTTTTTCACCCTAATACCTCTCTTCGTCTTTAGAGAAAATCCTGAATGACGATGAACTATATTCACTCTCAAGCTGAGAAATAATTATGGATGATGCTTTCTAATATATCCTTCAGAATATGTATAAATATTCATATACCACGTAGTTATGGACCTATAATTGCTCAAGCTTTCTTATATATATCTACCTTTCTAGTATATTAACTTGTACAGAATATTCTTTCTATGTAGGTAGGTTTCTAGTTGAGACATATGCGCTCCATTGCACAGCTATGAATAGCGAGAGAACGGTCTAGTGCTCCTTTTCTCCTTCTAATGGTGCATTTTACATTGAGCAGAAGTGGGCGGGGAAATGGTGAAGACGTGGGAGTGAACACTGCCTTGTTCTTATTAATTTGTCCAGGGAAAGCAAAAGGAAGTAGAGAGGAGAAGTAGCAGTGGAAGTTAGGAAGTCAACAGGGAAGTGGTGACATGATTTGGGGGAGTGAAACACTGCCTTAATCAATCTTCATTTGTTTCAGACAAGTACGAGTAAGAAGTAACAGAGAGAGTTAGGAAGTGAGCTTGGATTTTGAATTGAATTCTCATCATCTCCTCACTTTGTAGAGTAAACACACTTACATGTTCAACTTCCTCCCCATTTTTCTCTCCCTTCTCTATTATCTCATCTCATAAAAAAGAGAGAGAGAGTGAGAGAGGGCTTTTCTTTTCGTTCTATATTTCTCATTAATCCTCTTTTTCTCTCTCTCTTTCTACTTACTTCTCTTTATTCTCTCTCTCTCTCTTTCCTAACTTCCCTCTCTTTCTACTTACTTATCTTTTTCTCCTCTCTCTCCTCCCTCTATCCTCTCTCCTCCCCCCATAAAAAGAAAGAGTGAGAGAGGGCTTCTCTTTCGTTCTATATTTCATTCATTCTCTCTCTCTCTCTACTTCCCTCTCTTTTCTCGCTCTCTCTCTTTCTACTTACATATCTTTTTTTTTTCTTCTCTCTCTCTCTCTTTCTACTTACTTATCTTTTTTTTCTCTCTCCCTCTTACTCCCTCCCCTCTCTCTCTCTCCACCCTCTCTCACCCCCGCTCCCTCTCCCACCCCTCCCTCTCTTTTTCCCTCTATCTCACTCACTCACAAAAAAAAAGTACAACTCAGTTCTTATCTGAAATCTACTCGGGTTGAGCAAAGTATCACCCCGCGATATATCACCCCTAGGGCCACGCACGGTCACGGTAACAGCCCTTCCTTGTCTGTACAGCTTCTGCATGACAATGTATTTATTACATCACTACCTACCCCAAAACTTGACCCTACCATAAAACATACACTCACTGTAACACAATACATAATCGTATTTTATTTTTGTATAAATTTACAATTAACATAAGCGTATATACATAGTAAAATATAGACTATACTCTGGGGTACATGGCCCGTACCGCACATGCTATGAATGCCTTTCCATATCTTTAATATCTATCGTGACGTGATCTTGATATATTAGTAGAGTAATTAACTGTAGGTATTATGCCCCTATACATACATATATTATCTCGAGATCTCCACCCTTATAAAATATATAAATACTTAGGTATAAAAAACAATATTAACTTGGAAGTTTCTCTCCCTCAGGGTTCGAAAGCCAGAACTATATTTTCTTTGCATAAATGATCTGTTATGTATGAATTCGAACAGAATTCGAACCCGAAACTCTCGATTAGGAGTCGGCCACGCCCCTAGGTCGTCAGTCCTAAATTTTATGTGTTTTTTTTATGCTGTTCGAATGCGGTTCTTTGATGGGCTACGTATGAGTTCGGTCCGAAAAATAAAAAAATGTATGAGTTCGGTGCCGCCTAAAAAAGGTCATGTATGAATTCGGTGCCGCCTAAAAAAGGTCATGTATGAATTCGGTGCCCTGGTACTTGCCCTGATGATCAGGTAATTATAGTATTTTTTTCCTTATAGGCATGGCCTTCAATGTATTTTACCTAACCCTACTATAAACCCAAGGCATGGCCTTCATTGTATTTTACCTAACCCTACTATAAACCCAAGGCATGGCCTTCATTGTATTTTACCTAACCCTACTATAAACCCAAGGCATGGCCTTCATTGTATTTTACCTAACCCTACTATAAACCCAAGGCATGGCCTTCATTGTATTTTACCTAACCCTACTATAAACCCAAGGCATGGCCTTCATTGTATTTTACCTAACCCTACTATAAACCCAAGGCATGGCCTTCATTGTATTTTACCTAACCCTACTATAAACCCAAGGCATGGCCTTCATTGTATTTTACCTAACCCTACTATTAACCCTAGGCATGGCCTTCAAGGAGGAAATGGACAGCCTTGCTGAATGTAACTGTCTACAACATAATCTACTAACTTAATAACAGCAGGATGACTGTTAACAAACAACAGAGTACATTATAAAAAAAACAATCAATTTATAAGTCATTAGGACCGCACCGAACTCATACATCACCTTTTTTCGGCGGCACCGAATTCATACATGCGAAAAAGGTGCGGGTAATCTTCGCACCGAACTCACCTATTGCCCTTTGATGAGGATTATACGGGTAATTCAGAGCAATTAACATTAGGAGCAAGTCAATAAAGTGAAGTACTCGAGATAGCAATGAGGTGACTCATTGGAAATAGGAATAGCTGAAACTTATCTATACGAGCTGCACTAGACAGGATTCCTCTCGTATATATGAATCAGGTTTATAGCTTAGTTTACTTCCGATACATTTTTAATATAAGAAATCGGAAGTATTATTGTTTTGTTTTAGTAAAAAAACATATTTTTTTGTTCCGATTTCATTTTTTTCATATTTCTGGACGTTTCATAACCTCCTAAGCACTTTTTTTTCATGATGTATCTAGAAGCCAAATAAAAATGGCTTAGGATGGTCCTCTTTATAGAAAAAAATGAAAAATAGAACGAATGATTTACCTATTATTATTATGTACAATGTACATCACATCTCAAACAATTATTTGCGCGAGTATCTACTAGTTGTAATAGAAACAACAATGAAAACACCTCTAATATTATTTTATGTACATTATATATTCCTCCTTCAGCTTCTCCTCAGCTATTTTCTTTTCATTTTCAAGAGGTGGAGCGACTTCGTGGGCTTTATCCTAACGACTATTTTGTCATACTTGGTGATTATAACCTTCCAGAGCTTACATGGTCAGTTGATACGCCACCTGTTAGCACAACACCACGTAGCTCGACTTTTCTTGACCAAACTGCTTTTCTTGATCTGCATCAGCTGTGCTTCATTAGAAACGCAAACGACAGAACTTTAGATCTTGTTCTGGCCTCTGGTCTCCTTGATGACATCTCTGTTGAGCATGCAGAATCTTTTCTTCCAGTAGATGACCATCATCCTCCTCTCACTATCACTATTTCTCTCTCTTCTTTGAATCTTGCTACTAGTAACGAATTTGGTGGTATCAATTTCAAAAAAGCTCCGTATGACATTATCAATAATATATTTTCAAACTTTGACTGGAAATCATATTTAGTTTCTTCTGACGTCAATTTCAGTGTAAACCTTTTCAATGTTTTTCTTTCTGATGTCATCAAAGTTTTTGTTCCATCTTTTCATTTTAAACGTGACAATTTTCCAACTTGGTACTCTCCTTTCTTAAAATATCTGATAATTGAAAAAAAAGCAGTTCATAAGCTTTATAAAACTTCGAGAAATCCAAATGTCTATCATCACTTCCGCAACCTTAGGTCTTTATGTAAAGATGTTTCTGCTCGTTGTTACAGGACTTACATGGATTCTGTCGTGCGCAACATCAAGGATAACCCTCGTTATTTTTGGCGCTTCAATAAGAATCTTCGTGGTGGCTCTTCTCTTCCCAGTGTCCTCAGATATAATGGTGTCCAATCTTCTTCCTCTGTTTCTTCCGCTGATCTCTTTGTCCAACATTTTTCTTCAGCATATGCCGATGTTCCTGTTTGTTCTCCTTCTTTTGAGTTCGAATCTTGTCAGCATTTGTTTGATTGTTCTGTTTCACGCACTGATGTTTATATTAAACTCAAGTCCTTAAAAATCTATAAAGGCATGGGCCCTGATGGAATCCCACCGATATTTCTCAAAAACTGTCGTAATTCTCTTGCTGAACCTCTCTGTTACCTTTTCAATCTTTCTCTTGAAAAAGGCATTTTTCCAGCTGCTTGGAAAAGCTCTTTTATTACTCCTGTTCCTAAGAAAGAGACTGGTCGTAATGAAGTCATCAACTATAGGCCCATCACTATTCTCTCAACTATTCCAAAACTATTTGAAGCTATCGTTCTTGAAAAAATTCTTCCATTCATCAATCCTCTTATTATACAAAATCAGCATGGATATTTACCCTCCAAGTCTGTTTCTTCAAATCTTCTAGAATATCTTAATTATATTTCAGGTCACATATCCTCTTCACAAGTAGACTCTCTATATCTTGATCTCACCAAAGCTTTTGATCGGGTAAACCATAGGCTTCTTCTAGACAAACTCTCTTCTTAGGGAATATCCGGTTCTATGCTCCTATGGTTTTCTAGCTATCTTTCAGAGAGGTGCTCAATGGTTAGAGTTGACTCTGAGATTTCGCGCTCTTTCACTGTGTCTTCCGGTGTCCCTCAGGGTTCTCATCTTGGTCCTATTCTCTTCCTGTTGTTCATAAACGATGTATTTGATTGTCTGTCTAGACATGATATTCAGTTCCTTTTATTCTGTGACGATATAAAACTTTTTCGTAGTATAAAATCAGAAGATGATTACCACATTCTCCAAAATGCTCTTCATGATATTAAAAATTGGTTCGACTCTAATCTTCTAGCAATAAATCCCTTAAAATGTAATGTCATCTCTTTTACTCGCTCTCGTACACCCTTAGAATTTACATACTACCTTGATAATACTCCAATTCTTAGGACCTCATGTGTAAGGGATCTTGGCGTACTCTTTGATAGCAGTCTTTCCTTTAATTCCCATATTGATGCTATATGCGCCAAGGCGTCTAAAGTTCTTGGATTTGTAACCCGGTCATCTAGAGACTTCCAGGATGTTCTTTCATTTAAAATTCTTTATTGTTCACTTGTGAGAAGTACACTTGAATTTTCGTCTACTGTATGGAATCCATCCTATAAATATACCTCCGCAAGAATAGAACAAATTCAACATAGAGCACTCAAAACTTTGGCAATTAAAATGAGAACTCCTAATGAATCCTATGCAACCGTTGAAAATGCACTAAATCTTCTGCCTTTACAAACACGGAGGGCAATGTATGATATCATCGCACTCCATGGCATCCTACACTGTAAAATCAATTCTCCAGATTTACTTTCTTCCATCAATATTAATGTTCCTGGCCACGCTGGCACTCGTCAAGTTCTTCCTTTTCGTCCACCCTTTGTTAGATCTAACTACCTTCAAAATTCACCATTAATACGACTTCAAAGGTCCGCCAACTCATACTCAGAACATATGGACTATTTTACAGTGTCTCTGAGTGACATAAAGGATTTCTTTTCTAAACATCCTGATCTTAACTAACTTTCTTCCACCTCATACAACTTCACCTACCACATATTGATTTTTTTCACCATTTTTAGTTTTAATATTAATTAGTTATTACCTGAATATTTTTTAGTTTAATACTTAAATAGGTTTTTTTATAGCTAGGAACTAATTATTGTATAGTTAGCAATGGGTCCGCCCGTATTTTGTTGTATAAATAAATAAATAAATAAATAAATAAATAAATCTCTCTTTAATAAACATGGTGAAGTAGTCATACTTTGGCCTAGCAGTTAGTATGTTCGGCTTGATTTTTTCTAGATCTGTACATTTGAAAGTCGGTGCCTTTCATAGCCTCGTGAGGACAATTGGGGTGGTTGTAGAGTGGGCAACGACCACTGGCGGCGTTACGAGATAGATATTGGAATATGATGGTTGGTTGGAAATATGATGCATAAGCATTAGTTCTCGCAATGTCAATGCTACCCACTAAATTTTTGAATTAATAACAGAAATAACTAGCAGAAATAAAAGTTTTTTAAAAAATTAGGTTTATGTAGTACACAGACACAGACACTATACGATAAAAAAGAGCTAGTTATTTGTGTTATTATGTCACAATTTTTAGTGGGTAGCATCGACATTACGAGAACTTAATGCTAATGTACATACACGATTTTGTCCCTATCTACGGTGTCCTACTGTCCTAGAATATCTAAAGATATATCTTTAGTCCTATAATAGTGAGTTGGGGGAATTTTCATTAAGTTCATTTTATGTTTTTTTTATGACTTTTTCATTTAGGGTGTTGTTCATAAAAAAAAGAGGAGGAGGAGAAGAAGAAGCACAAAGAAACACTTGGGACAAGAGACAGTACTAATTTGGGAAATACTACCCTGTATATTTGAAGGGTTTATTGCTCACAGTTAGAATATAAATATTACTGTGGCGCCGAGTTACGGTCCGAAACGATGTACGGCAATGCCTCATTGTGTAGAGTAGAGTTAGGAAAAAATAGTAGAGGGCCATGCCTCGGGCCCGAACTCGGGTACGGTCGACTATTATGTGACAGTTGAGACCAAGGCTGAAATTGATAGATGTTTTGTAAAACAGTCAACTGAAGACTTGATTTAGCGTATCTATTGTTTTCAATGTTGAGAATTTGGTATCCTGATTGTGTGTTATAACTTGGCCCTAAATATCTGTCGCCCCACTGCGAGGTAGGAGTTCTATCTGAGTGTGAAATACTAGAAGGAAGCGGTTCCATTGTCCTCCCAATAGACCCTTTTCCTTTTTTATCACCTCACTAATGTCTAGCTCATTATCCTGTTCATTCATGATTGAGTAGGTATGCTAACAGTTCCAGAATGAACGAGGTAATTATGAACTGGTTCATAATTACCTCGCCGTACGCCGGGGCAGATTAATGAACTCCGTGAAAGAGACTAGGAACCACCAGACCGGTACTGTTGTCTATTCGATTCTGGTTCCGTCCCTAACAACCTTTTTGAAAAATATGGTTGCTGAAGATACCTGTCCATGTCCATGAAGTCATTGATTTTGTAATCCAGCTAACTTGAAAATATCGGAGAGTTCAGGGTTCAAATCAACGGACGAGGGTGGAATACAGAATTTGGGTCGAGATAATAATTATCATACAAATTCGATCAAGTTTTATTTACATCAAGACTTTACACATACAAGGAATATTTACAATTATAGAAACAAAACTTGATCAAGGGTGGTGGTGCTTATGTAAACGGCATTCTCTTCCAATCATATTGATACTTTAAATTACTTTCAAAGAATGGTTGTATCATGAAACAAAAGAGTTAATTAAAAAGAAAAAGTCAGCTGATCAAAGAAATCATGCGTTTTCCCCTCTCCAAATTGCTATCTTTGAAAAAAAAAAAAAAAATTCAAGGACCATTTCCCACCATCTATCTTTAGAGTTCAGTGACCTTAATTTGTATACATCCTCTACACTTAAGTGACATTTTACATGGTCTTTAGAGGTGATTAACATTTTCACACATCCTTTATGGCCAAATTATGAAACAGGATTCAAGTTAAGAGAAGCCAGATATGCCCTAAATTCGAAATTTCAACCAATCGGAGCGCAGTTTATTAGCTCGAGTTGAGGCCGTTGAGGGATGTTCTGGCTTATTTTAACTTTAATCCTGTTTTATAATTGGGCCCTTAGAATTGAGAAATATTTTAAAGAGCCCTAAGAGTTGAGTGAAATTTTCCGCGGCGTTTATAATGATAACACTCTTCAGTGGAAGGCGAAGTTAATGCCCAAAGCATTTTTTACCACCTAAACCTCAGAGTCTTATTATTATGTGGTCACAAACTCAAAGTAATGAGAAAAAATTCATGCACTGGGTGGGATTCGAACCAATGAATCCCTACGCTTTGTGGGTTACCAGACTTGCGCGTCAACCACTTGACTAACAGTGCCTTTAGAGACTCGAGTTGAGTGACACATTTACACATACATAATACCCGCTGTTCACAATGACCTGTCCGGAGCTGTAAGTCATATACCCACGGGTCGGATGCATATCACAGGGATGTGCCGTGGGAGTGGGCTGGGAATTAGCATGCGTCTCCTCTCTATGATGATATCTTGTGAGTTGAGTGACTTGACATTCATCAGTGGCGGCTCAATGCTAAGAGCTCGAGTGTACATTTCGAGTCGAGTGTCATATTATCACCGACCTCAGTAGCTTGATCGATAAGGTAGCGGACTCGTAACCGGAGTTCGGTGGTTCGAGTCCCATGTTCAGCAAAGATTTAGTAAAGTGAGTTTAAGTAATTGCGATATCACACAGTGATTAACACAAATATGATAAGCTAGTTGAATATTAGTTATAGCTCTGAGCAAAAGCTTTGTATATTTGTCAATTGTAAATTATAAAATTAATAACAAACTTTTTAGAGTATCATTTTATCGGTGGCATGCCATCCATATAATCTGGTTGAAAACATGGGAGACATTATTATTAACACAGAGATGTGAAGCAGGTATGTATAAGTGGAATGTGGATTTAATCCTGCTCCATTGTCTCTCTATCTCTATGATATTAAGCCTGACCTCTTGCTTCCCTATTGGTCAATTGTCGTTATCATTGAGTCCAACAAGATATAGTACTCAATATAATAAGTGTACTGCTTTAGTCAAGTGGTTAATGCACTAGTCTGGTAATCCAGGTAGCCTAGGGATCCGTTGGTTCGAATCCCACCCAGTGCATGAATTTTTCCTCATTAATTTGAGTTTGTGACCACATACCTAATAATAAGACTCTGAGGGTTAGGTGGTAGAAATATTATTTTACAGTTTTGAAAAAAAAGCTAAAATAAATAAGCGGCCCTTGAGAGCACCTGAGCCTCTGCCCTCATTCTAGAATGCAATCAAAATCTCAAAATCCAAATTTCAACCGTAGAATTTCGGTAAAAAAAACGGACACTGCATGAATGCATTATTCAGAGTGTTATTACTTCCACTAAAGAGTGTTAGTCTGTCCCGGTAGCTCAGTGGTAAAGGCGGCACTCTGTGAATCCAGACATCCCAGAGGTCGTGGGTTCGAAACCCATCCGGTACATGACAAGTCATCCTCCCATTTGGGATTTTTACCACTTAATGATATGTCTTGGGCCTACTGCTGGAATATTGGGATTTTAATAGTCTTGATTGGGCAGCATAAATAAGGCGATATTATTATTAATATCCCTCAATCTCACCGGACCTTCTCCACTGGTTGACTGTCATAATAATTGAGTTCAACAAGATAATAATGGGGTCTGCACAATCCATTCATCCCGATAACAGAACTTGTGTAAATGTGTATCCAGTATCATGAAGTGGTAGATCTGAGTTTCCAACCCACGCTAGATGCCACCGCTTCCAATGCTTCCATCATAGGCTCCAATTTAGCCCAATTATCATCTAATCATTGTGTCTACTGTTTCATGTTTATTTATTTTTTTGGTTTATTAAGTATTATCACCTAAATATTTGATTTATATCATTGTTTTTATACGCTCTAAAGTTGTGTTCTCAGGCGTCCGCTTCCAATCCTTGTGTACTGTTATTGGAAGTGGAATTTTCAAAAAGTATAGGTAGCAAATTGTACCAGAGTTAGTAAGCGGCCACAACGAGGACCTATACCCTACACTCTTTACCCCAAACCCTGAGTGTTCAACTCTGTCTTATCCCGCTCATGCAGGGTCGACGGTGTTCAACCTCATGGTTGAGGTTAGTTGGTTTTGGCACCCTGATAGCTATAAATTAATATGGACGATTTGCGGGACACATATGTTGCCGCTTACATTTAATAGCGTTAGTCTAGTAATCCTGGCTTTTAAAAATGCAAGTTTTGGTGTAGTTTTGATTTTTTGTACCATAGTGTATTTTGAGCTGCTGAACACGAATCTGAGGTTTGCCAACAAAAATTTTACCGGCAAATTTTTTTACAGGCAAAAAATTGGACTATTTTTAGTTTTTCTGAAATATCTCCCAAGTGATTTAATAAACGCCAACACTAACTCCATACAAAGTTGTTCACAACTAAATTCCCTACATTTTATATTCTACAAAAAAAATTGTGCGACCAACATTTGAGCTTTGAGGGCGCCCTCAAAATGTAGGCAAAAAATCAAAAGTGGCCACATTTGCGATTTTTTAAAATTTTACTTCAAAATAACGCTCCTGACAATATTTTTGACAGTTAAAGACGTCATTGAGGGCTTACAGGCTAAAGTTTCAGGCTTTTTCAGCCTTTTAGAAGGATCTTTGCAGCCTTTTGGAGTGATCACAGTCACCTGTGTCTATCTAGAACCCTGGTTTTAAAACAAAAAGTTTTGCTGTACTTGTGATTTTTTGGTAATATAGTGTATTTATAGCTGCAAAGTATGAATTTGACGTTTGCCAACAAAAAAATTGCCGTCATTTTTTTAACAGGCAAAAACGGCCTGTATGGAGCTTTTGTCAGTTTTTAACAATATCTCCGAAACTGTGCATTTCAAAGCAACGTTGGGTGAATACTAAGTTCAAAATAACTGAATTTCCTACATATTATGTTCCCAATATTTTTTTGTGCAACCAACCTTTGAGCTTTGCGAGCGTCCTCAAAGCCCAGGCAAAAAATCAGAAAAGGCATATTGGACTTTTTGAAGTTTTACCTCGACATAACCTACTTGGCAGTGTGTATGATATTGTTTAGTTTAGACTCTAAAGGTCTAAACTTTGGAAGCTAAATTTCGTGACCTTTGCAGATTTTTTGTAATACCTGGATCTAGATCAGGATCACTTGCATCAATCTAGGACTGTGGTGTTTCGCTTTCTAGCTCTGATCAACACGTTGCTTTGAAGGATGCAGGAGTAAAAAGAGACAACAAAAATAGAATGGAGATGTTCGAATGGTCCCCGTGAATCCCACAACTTTATTCCAACGGATTTCATTTGCTAAGCATTCCAACGAAAAACTCGAAAACTTGAGAGCGTCAGGCAAAAAATCAGAAAAGGCAAATTTAGACTTTTTGAAGTTTTACCTCGACATAACCTACTTGGCAGTGTGTATGATATTAATAATGGTTTAAAGGCTAAATTTTTTGACATTTACAGTACATCTTTGTGAGGGACTTGGATCAGGGTCCTCCATTGATGGCATGATATCGCAATGCAAGCATAGAGCGGAGCAGGAGAGTCCTGCTTTCCTGCAGCCACAGTTTCCTGTACATTTGCAGGAAACGAGCTTCAGCAATTTGGGGGGAGTGGGGGCAGAGAGATTTAATATAGGTTCTAGACCTGTTTGAGTTTGCTTCCATCCCCATTCTTCAGGAGCTTTACTTACTCCCAACCATTGTTGCACTTGATGGTACAGGGTACACCCTGAGGGAGTGCACACGGTGGTAACGCAGCAATGTTGGAGTTGATTCTAAAGCAGGCATGTCAAACTGGCGGCCCGCGGGCCGCCAGTCTGACCTCTTGGTCAATTTGTGCGGCCCGCTGCGAGCGTTAGGGTATAATACAATACTTCCTTTGTACCTAAACTCTTTGTACTAGATTTTTTTTTTTCATTTTACGTCAGGATCTTTTTTTTAACGAGAGGGGGAGGGGTTGAGTACCTCATACATTTTGAGTTTGACATGCCTGTTCTAAAGGCTACCTTGGTATAACATATGTATCGCAGATGGTCAAGTGAAGACGGACTTTTTCCACTGGACGCATACAAATGTATTAAGAAGCGTTCTCCTGCTGCCGCTACAGAGTCTTGGGACGCTTTAGAGTCTTTGAAGACGTCTATAACTTTTCCAAGACTAGGACTTTTTACAAGGGTTTTTAAAAATTTCCCTATTTCCTTGTTTAAAGAGAGCCGACGTCTTATCACACCTGCTCATTGCATGTAGAAAGAGGATGTGTTGTTTCACGCATGAGGAAGTTGCAGCTTCAAGGGATAAATACAAAGCTGGACAAATGGTCTGCTTTCCAGGTTTTAAATAGAAGACATTGTCAACTTCACAGAGCACAATCAAGATTACTAATATTCCCCTACTATAGTAACAGTCTCATTTGAGTGCGGTCGTAACAATCAGTACGCCTGCATCTTCTTCTGCCTGCTTATATTGCAAACCTGCTTCTGAAGGTTTGGTAGCAAGTAAGTCAATGAGACGACTCTTATTTCTTGGATTTGCTAGAAAATTATCTTTTGACATTGTTGGTGTCATGGTGTCATCAAAAAGCATGTCTGCAGATGAGAGAGTCCTCGTTCTCCTCATACGCTCAGCTGTCTTTGTTCCTCTTTGAATATCTTCAGGCTAGCCATCGAAGACAACTACTGCCCCAGGATATTTGAAGATGACATACTGCATGTATCTGTCACAGTTTGAAGAGAATGATGCATTTGTAGGCCAGACAACTCTGTGTAACAGGAATTCCCCATCAATTACATATTGCACCTGACCAGTAAAGTGCTTGTTCGTCAGGGGCTTAAGATCTTTGTATAGAGTGGACTTTGTTCCTTTTCTCATGCATCCTTTGTCAAAAAGTGACAGAGAATAAGGTCCTAGATCGTAGCTCAAAAAGTTTTCGAGTTTTTCGTTGGAATGCTTAGCAAATGAAATCCGTTGGAATAAAGTTGTGGGATTCACGGGGACCATTCGAACATCTCCATTCTATTTTTGTTGTCTCTTTTTACTCCTGCATCCTTCAAAGCAACGTGTTGATCAGAGCTAGAAAGCGAAACACCACAGTCCTAGATTGATGCAAGTGATCCTGATCTAGATCCAGGTATTACAAAAAATCTGCAAAGGTCACGAAATTTAGCTTCTAAAGTTTAGACCTTTAGAGTCTAAACTAAACAATATCATACACACTGCCAAGTAGGTTATGTCGAGGTAAAACTTCAAAAAGTCCAAATTTGCCTTTTCTGATTTTTTGCCTGGGCTTTGAGGACGCTCTCAAAGCTCAAAGGTTGGTTGCACAAAAAAATATTGGGAACATAATATGTAGGAAATTCAGTTATTTTGAACTTAGTATTCACCCAACGTTGCTTTGAAATGCACAGTTTCGGAGATATTGTTAAAAACTGACAAAAGCTCCATACAGGCCGGCAATTTTTTTGTTGGCTAACGTCAAATTCATACATTGCAGCTATAAATACACTATATTACCAAAAATCACAAGTACAGCAAAACTTTTTGTTTTAAAACCAGGGTTCTAGATAGACACAGGTGACTGTGATCACTCCAAAAGGCTGCAAAGGTCCTTCTAAAAGGCTGAAAAAGCCTGAAACTTTAGGCTGTAAGCCATCAATGACGTCTTTAACTGCCAAAAATATTGTCAGGAGCGTTATTTTGAAGTAAAATTTTAAAAAATCGCAAATGTGGCCACTTTTGATTTTTTGCCTGCATTTTGAGGGCGTCCTCAAAGCTCAAAGGTTGGTCGCACAATTTTTTTTGTAGAATATAAAATGTAGGGAATTTAGTTGTGAACAACTTTGTATGGAGTTAGTGTTGGCGTTTATTAAATCACTTGGGAGATATTTCAGAAAAACTAAAAATAGTCCAATTTTTTGCCTGTTTTTTGCCTGTAAAAAAATTTGCCGGTAAAATTTTTGTTGGCAAACCTCAGATTCGTGTTCAGCAGCTCAAAATACACTATGGTACAAAAAATCAAAACTACACCAAAACTTGCATTTATTTCGCTATTTTTGGGCTTGCGGTACTAGACTACGTGGTTAGATTAATTAACGTGGTACTGTGGCTCTACCCCAGGGTCCAAGGTATCGGCCTACATTGAATTCGCACATTAATTTATGCTCGGTTCTACGAATCTTGAAAAACACGAAACCTTTTGGGATTGGGAACGTTGGAACTAACGTTTCCAATCCCCGGTTTCGTGTTTTTCAAGATTCGTAGAACCGAGCATTAGTGTTACTAGATAGTACACGTAAATGCAGTATGTATACCATTATTGGGTGTGAATTAAGTAATATAAATGAAAAAGATACATTTGTAACTGGATAGCGGATAGCAATTTTCTCCTTATATTTTTTTTTTTTTTATTTAGAAACTCTTTATTAGCAGAACATATATACAGACAAACAATGGTAAAAATTAAATATAAAATTGACAGTATTAATAAATAATATAAACAAGAAAAAAATAAATAAAATATATACATATGTCCTAACTAAAGGGCGGGGTTATTGCCTATGGCAATCTCTTCCACCCAACCCTTATACTTACACACCGCGGTCGCTACGTGTTCGACCAGACTGGATGTAATGGATATCTTGCTAATCCTATGCAAATCACTAGAGTGCATAGGAGCAGCGTGGTGTGGCAGACAGTGGACTCAGAGGATAGTGATGAGTGCCTGAGAGTGCTTGGAAAGTGAAACCAGATCGGATACCTGAGACTGTGTGGACTATGAATGGGAGAATAGAGAGTACAATTGCTATTCACTAGCTACGAGTTGCGTCTCCATTGTTGTTACTTACACAGTACTTATACTTACTTACCCAGTACTTACTTACTTACCCAGTACTTACTTACACAGTACTTACTTACCCAGTACTTAATTACTTACAAAGTACTTACTTACTTACCCAGTACTTACTTACACAGTACTTACTTACTTACCCAGTACTTACTTACTTACACAGTACTTACTTACTTACACAGGACTTACTTACTTACCCAGTACTTACTTACACAGTACTTACTTGTTGTTACTTACACAGTAGTTACTTACTTATACAGTACAGTAGAACCCGATCCAGTTTATCCTGTCAGAAACTTTTTCTATATTATTGGGACTCAATATGGCATTAGAAAAAGTAAAGAACACTATCTCCCATTGAAGTTATTCCGATCATGTTTTGAATTTCTTGCTTGTTCCGGTTTATTTTTTTGCTAAAGTACTATTCTGTTTTCTCCCCATGGATTTAAATCTGTACAACCCATCTCATATCATGTGGTCCATCCGTCTATTCATCAATGTAGCTATCAACTGACTATATCAGCAATATCAGCACTGATAAGAACTAATTACTGCTAATTGCTCTGTATCACTTTGCATACTTGCACTCTTATCGCGAAATAAAAACCCGATAACACGTTTCCTCTCATCAGCAGTAGTACGTCTATTACAAGCGAAAAAAATGACCAAGGACTGCTATTATGTCCGTGGCGCTCTCTTCCACCCAACCTCTGTTGTCAGCTCTCAGTCCTGCATTGTATTGTGGAACGACTTGCTTGTTTTGGCAAGCGAGGACGTCAGTGTGCCGAACTATTTATACAACGTAACAGCCATGCCTAATTGGTTACGTACTCCAATTTCCTGGTCCATTTTTTTTTTTTTTTTTTTTTTTTTTCCTGTTAGGCGCTTTAACACCACTGATTGAGTGGGTCGTTCGCGCCGATCCCTCAATAAACTATATCAAGTTAATCAATTTAGTAAGTTTTAAATACTCCATGAGGGAGTCAATAGATGCGCAGTCATCGATTAGGCTAGGTTGAACGGCGAAGGATCTACGGATCTGGGCATAGAGGCTGCATGAGAGCATGTGTTTGACTGACAGCATCTCCCCGCATTGGCAGACGGGTGGAGATGTCTTGAGGAATAGGAACTTATGGGTAATACGAGTGTGGCCAATACGGAGTCTAGTAAGAACGACTTCTTCAAATCTAGTATTTCTACTAGATGAAGACCAATAGTCAACCAGAGGCTTGATAGATTTCAACTTATTAGAATGGGATTCAGAATTCCATGATTCTTGCCAATATGTTTTTATGAGCTTATTGATGAAAGGAGAAAAGTCCTCAGAAGAACAAATTTTCAAAGCATCATGGGAATCATTAGGAGTGTGGGTAGCTCGGTCAACTGCTTCGTTCCCACTGATGCCACAGTGGGAAGGACACCACAACAGGTGTATTTGTTTTGAGCAGGTTTTAAGGTCCAAAATTGCTGTTAAAACTTTGGTAATAAGAGGATTGGTTGCTTTAGAATTAGCTAAAGATCTCAAAGCGCTTAAAGAATCAGAGACAGCTAGAAAGTTAGTAGATGGTAAATATTTAATATGAATAAGACAAAGGAGCAACGCAATTAACTCAGATGAAAAGACACAGTTTACATGATTCAGTTTGTACGAGTATATGGTATTTTCAATACTATAGGCACAACTAGTGAAGTTTACAGATTTTGAACCATCAGTATAACATACAACATGATTCTTATACTTAGAATTAATAACTTCCGCAAAGTTTTGACGGTGCACAGACGGGGGTGTATTACTTTTTTTACCAGCGTGAAGAGAGAGATCAATATCAGGTATTTCTAGGGACCATGGCGGCTTAGGCTTGACAAATGGAGCAAACTCGCTCAGCTTTATCAACCGCGCGAAATCATTGTATTGATTCACACGAGCAGACAATGGTAGCGGCGAATTACAAGGAACATTATCATTATGCTTCGATTTGAAGATAATCTTATTTACAGGATTGAGAGGGCAGCTACCAATTTTGGCAACGTATTTCATTATTAATTTAGTCCTATCCTACGCAAGTGCAAAGGTAAAATTCCAGATTCAACATAGAGACTCGGAACAGGGCTAGTCCTGAGAGCACCAGTAGCAATCCTGATTCCCGCATTATGGACAGGATTTAATTTATTTAGTAGACTTGGTTTAGCTGAGGCGTAAATAGAGCAACCATAGTCAAACAATGGTAAAATGTATGATTTGTATAATTTAAGAAGCGTATCACGGTGTATACCAAATCTTTTATTTGATACCATTTTTAGAACATTTAGAGCAGCGGTGGTACGATTTTTTAGGGAAAGAATATGTTTTGTCCATTTCAACTTGCAATCCCACGTCAAGCCGAGGAACTTGACCTGGTCAACAAAATTCAACTGGACATTATTGTAAAACAAAGGAGGAAAATTAACATTGCGTGCTCTAGAAAAGGTAATACATACTGACTTGGAAGGATCAGCGGAAAAAATTAAACCATTCTGATGAGACCAGCTGAGAATGTCATTCAACGTACTTTGAATACGAGATCTCATCAAATCAGTATTTTTGCCACGCGCAATAATCATAAAATCATCAATGAATAAAAGCCGCTTTAAGGGGGCTTTTACCAAGTTCAAAATATCGTTAATAAAGACAATGAAGAGCATAGGACTCAAAGATGAACCTTGGACTATGCCGTTTTCTAAAGGATATTTATTAGATAGGGAATTATTTAATTTGACTCTAATGAATCTATTATTTAAAAAATTACAGAGGTACTGAAGCATGATACCATTGATACCAAAACCGACAAGAGACTTGAGAATTTTATGGCGCCAAGTCATATCAAAAGCTTTTTGGCCGTCTAAAAGTACTGCAATGGTGCACTCCTTTTTAAGCAAGCCACGAGCCACCTCTTCTTCAAGAAAGGCTAAATTATCCATAGTAGACCTTTTAAAACGGCCACCACTTTGAAAATGACTAATAGCGCCTTTATTCTCAAGTACCCAAGTCAGTCTTTTGTTGACCATTTTTTCCAATAATTTACTTGTGCAATTAAGAAGAGAAATTGGGCGATAACTGGAAGAAGATAACTTGTCCTTACCAGGTTTCAACAGGGAACAATTAATGCTTCACCCCATGACGAGGGAAACTTACCTGTCCTCCAAATAATGTTGTAAAAGTCCAATAAAGAACGTAAGGCATTTTCAGGTAGTTCTTTTAATAATGGGAAAGAAATGCCATCAGGTCCAGCAGCTTTAGATGAACAAGAGGAAAGAACATCGCACAATTCTTGGTATGTAAAGGGAGCATTGAAATCAGCTCTATAGTTAAAATCTATTTGTAGAGGTATACTCTCACAAGAACTTTTGTGCGATAAAAACGCATTGCTAAAATTAGCATTAGAGGAAACGGTAGAAAAATGAGATCCTAGCAAATTTGCGATAGAAGGTGTGTCATAAATAATCTTACCTGGATCATTACAATCTTGAAGAGCTGCAATACTCCTTGGAATATACTTACCACGAAGTTTGCCCATCTTATGAAACAATTCACCAGTTGAATGAGATTGGTCTATAGAGCCGACAAAGTTAGACCAGCATTCTTGCTTTTTGACCTTGATAGTTTTCCTAGCGATAGCTCTCGATTTCATGAAGGCAATTCTATTATCAGGGGTAGGATTACGTTGAAGGGATCGTAGACACCTCTTCCTATCCTTGATAACTTTTTTAACTTCGTCATCCCACCATGGAACAGGAAGTTTCTTAGGTGGGAGACGCTTTATAGGTATTGAAGAATTAGCAGCACTAAGAATATTAGCATTGATAAGGGCTATAACATTATCAACATCTGAATCATCATCAATAATGTTAGAGGTAAAAGTGATATTCGATCTAAATTTCACCCAATCAGCTTTTTCGTAGTACCAAATTTTTGGGAGGGACGAAAGAGACTGAGAAACATGAGGCATAGGGAATTGATGACTTAAGATAATAGGATAGTGGTCTGAAAAATGAATGTCATTAATTATATTCCATTTCAGATCGGGTATAAAATTGAAGAAGAAAAGGAAAGATCAATGGAAGAATGAGTGAGGTGGGAAAGATTAAAGTGGGTGGGACTACCCGTGTTTAGCAAAAGTACATTATCATTGTTTAGGATAAATTTCTCAACTTCCCTTCCTTTAGCGTCAATTCTAATGTCTCCCCAGAGTGGGTTATGACAATTAAAATCACCTAAAAGGATGAATGGAAGTGGAAGTTGGTTTTTGATATTTGTCAGTTCGGTTTCAGAAAATCGTAACTGAGGTGGTAGATAAACATTACACACACAAACAGGTTTAACCAATCCAGGCACTTTAACCTGAACTGCAATGCATTGAAAGTTAGAAGAAATATTTATTTGTTTAGAGTAGCATGTATTATGAACAAAAGTGCAAACTCCACCGCAAGCTATATTACCATCCGTGAAATCAGACCTGTATAAATCGAAGTTATTAAGCTTGGGAGTTTTAGTGGGAGATAAATGGGATTCTTGTATGCATATAATCATAGGCTCGATCTTACGCACAAGGCATTTAAGTTCATCCATATGATTCATGAGACCATTTATGTTCCATTGAACAAGAAAATCTGTAAAAGACATATTCAATGAAACATAGATTTAATATACAGGGTGGACCAAAAAAACGTTTACACCCGTTAATGGTAGATTACTGACGACATTTCCACGCCGGATCTGCAATCCGTTTTTTCAGATTCGCCTTCGTAACTGCACAAAGTGATTTTTTGCAACTTTCCGAAAAAGTCCGACTTTGGCTTGTTTTTCAGGTCAGAACTTTTTTCCTGTTTAAGATGAGTTGATTCTGAACAATTTTGCAGAAAGCCAACAAAATTTCGATGTTTCTAGCTACACTACTTTGTTTTTTATGATTTGGTTTGTCATATTTTTTTACACCTGAACAGAAAAAAACACCCAAAAAAACTTTTTTACTAAATAAAACACTCGACATTTGTCCGAACAAATTTTGGCACAGACATGGGCAAGTTTGATAAAAGTTGGCGGCCGCCCCGAGAATGCTAAAAAATAATTTTACGATTTTTTATCACGTGATCTTCTGGGAAAAATTATTAGATGTTTGCCAAAAACTCTTCAAAAATCCTAAGAGTTTTCTAGTTGTAGACTGTGTAAGGGCGTCTTGTGTTGTTTACAAAAATTGTTTACATTGCTTTTTTTGAATACCGCGGTCTCACATGCCTGCATCAGCCAGTTTAAGAAAATTCAAATGATAAATTTCGTGCTTCTCAGATTGTCAGTGGTGTTAGCTAGATGTGGTAGTGCTAAGAGTGTTAGTCGCATGACCGAGGTTCGATTCTCGACGGTCAATATTATTTTAATTATCAAAAAAATCTGATGGAATATTTTATTCATTCCTGTATCTGCTGACCTGTTGTAACACCAACAACTTATGGTTTTTTTGGGGTAATACCATCTGTAAATTGAGTTCTATCAGATACTATTGGTATCACAATACACATAATTATTATTCATGTAAGCCCCTGTGAGACTGCCTTGATAATGTAAGGATGGTTTTTCTTATGCTTCCCTACGAGAGAAAAAAAAACTAGCGAATTTTCCAAACGAACATAGAGTTTATGAAATAAATCCAGGTAAATATGTAGGTAGGTTCTTCTAACATAAACAATACTAATTAAATAACAAATATTTACCGATTGCCAACTCTTAATAGAAGTCTTGAAAAAACAAGATTATATTTTGTAAAATTAATAAACTTTTGCAGTCTTTATTATGTTTTATACTATTTTAATATAAACAAAAAGGTATTTAAAAAATCATTTTGTGTTAGTATGTTCAATGAGAAACGATTAGACGCGCACGATTAGCTCAGTGGTAAGCTAGTCCACCCGGTCCGAACGCCAGAGCCAGCAAAAAATTCATAACTACAAAATAAAAAGACTGTTGCCATTTTTTATTTAGCCATAGTACACACTATGGATTCTCCTCACACATATTTTTGAAACCAATGGTGACTTTAGTACCTTAGTTCTACCTAAGAATTGTAGAGTGGAGTTATTATTTTTTTATTTTTATTCATAACTACAAAATAAAAAGACTGTTGCCATTTTTTATTTAGCCATAGTACACACTATGGATTCTCCTCACACATATTTTTGAAACCAATGGTGACTTTAGTACCTTAGTTCTACCTAAGAATTGTAGAGTGGAGTTATTAATAGCTTTGCAGAGATAGTAAATTTGTCCGTAATCTGCTGTTTTTGGCATTGTGATGCCACTGTGTTTTGATTAGTAAGCACTTATGGCGTCCACCTTCCTGGATGCATAAGTTAAACCTCTTTATCATGTTCCCATGAATGTTGCGGAAGATTCCAGGTTTTTCTGTCAGGTCATCGAATGCCAACAGGATTCTTGCTACCAGATTCTGCTACTCTTGCGTCTCCACTGGTATTTCGTAAACTATGTTTTTCACGTGATTCCAAATGTTCCTGTTGGCAGCTCCATATGCTAAATGCATGTCTGCCATTTCAGCATCCAAATAATAATAATTATGTAACTTGTACTTAAAAACTCAAGAAGTTAAAAGATAATATTTCACAGAATGCAGAAAAATATGCTTGAAAACTATCATCGAGAAACAAACAATCACTAATTTGACTGGCCTTTAATTAATTCCAAGGAAAATAATTATCAGACATAAATAGCTAATTACTCTTTGAGTACAAGACGACCCTACACGGTCAACACTTTTAAGATTTTGAACATCATTTTTTGAGACTTACCTGGTTCGTTTTCCCAGAAGATCACGTGATAAAAAATCGTAAAATTATTTTTTAGCATCCTTGGGTTGGCCGCCAACTTTTATCAAACTTGCCCATGTCTGTGCCAAAATTTGCTCGGGCAAATCTTGAGTGTTTCAAAGTGTAAAAAATTTACATGAGAATTTTTTTTCTATTCAGGTGTCAAAAAAGATGCTAAACCAAACCGTAAAAAACAAAGTAGTGTAGCTAGAAACATTGAAATTTTGTTGGCTTTCTGCAGAAATGTTCAAAATCAACTCATCTTAAACAGGAAAGAAGTTCTGACCTGAAGAATAAGCCAAAGTCGGACTTTTTCAGAAAGTTGCAAAAAATCACTTTGTGCAGTTATAAAGGCGAATCCAAAAAAAACGGATTGCAGATCCGTCCTAGAAATGTCGTCACTAATCTACCATTAACGGGTGTAAACGTTTTTTTGGTCCACCCTGTATAGCGATAAAACGAGACTGAAAATTGAAGCTACTAGGGAGGTAAACAAGTATATTATGCAGTGAAATTAAGGATAAGTGTCTAATTATAAATTAGCAACAGTAAATTAAATGAAACAGGATAAACATTCCCCTAAAACAAGGTGCTTATCTTATGAAACATTAGTAGATATAACCCTTAAGTTTTATATTTATTTATTTTTGTTTAATACGTTTTTTTTTGTATTTTTTTGTATTTTTTTTTTTTTTTTTTTTTTTTTTAAACAAAGACACATGTATTCGGAGGCAGCCACCGTGGCCAGGACAGGTTGCAGGTAGGACAGAGAGACAGCAGGACGTGTAGGAGGCAGGAGAGGTAGTAAGCGTTCTTTGTGGACAACTAGGATGACAGTTGTTGTGCAAGTGCATAATAAAAGTGCAGGATACAGGACAAGTCTGATAAGAAATATCCCATTGAGAGTTTTCCATAGAAGATAATATGTTTCATGGAAATCGAGTTGAGATTTAGTAGAAAGTATTTGTGCAGATGAGTTACATTTTTGAATGTGTAGGTAAGTTCTTTTAATGAACATTACATAAACTAGACATTTAATTGTGGGGCGCTTCTGTAAGAGTTGGCAAACGGTCAGATTGTTTAGTTTGAAAGACAACATTGATTTGACTTGTGGGCTCAATAAAATTATGATTGAGTCTGTAGTACAATCAAATGTTTGGTATTGGTAGGTATCATCTTCAAATGTAGTAAAAAACGAGATCAGATCATTAATCCGCATCACTTTATTTTTCCAAACGAGAATCAGGAACCATACATAGTAGCGGTGCAGAGTTGACATCAGGAAAAAAGACTTGACCAACTTGAGGATTGAGGATACAGCCAGTTGAGGTGATGACTGCCTCCATAACATTTAAAATTATCGATAACTTTCATTTTTTTTTTTTTTTTTTAATTTGTTGTTTTTTTTTGTCTTTTTGTTTTTTGTTTTTTTTTTTTTTTTTTTCAAGGGAAATATCTACGGAACATTGAAAACTTAATGCTGATACTAATATGTAACAGTCAAAAATAGAAATAAAGTAAATGATATAGCGAGAGGAGGGGGGGGGGGGAGATAAGGAAG
This sequence comes from Bactericera cockerelli, assembly GCA_024516035.1. Taxonomy (NCBI): domain Eukaryota; kingdom Metazoa; phylum Arthropoda; class Insecta; order Hemiptera; family Triozidae; genus Bactericera; species Bactericera cockerelli. The sequence goes on along the minus strand of CM044956.1, from coordinate 11,373,855 downwards.
ATGAGAGTAAAACTAAGCAGTTTCACTTTTCAGTCAAAGGATGGACAAGACCAGGAATGTTCTTGCTATCCTCACCTAATAAGATGTTATTTAGGCCTTTACATATGGCTTTGATTTTCTGTTTTAGTTTATTTCCCATGCTTGGTTCAGTAATGATTTTTTCAAAAACTTCAATGACAAAAATCGGGTCTAAGTCATAATTGTCCTTAATGATATTAATTTTTTTCTTGAAGGATTGATTTTTAAAATCCTCAATCATTCTAACAAAAATGGCAGGGTCAGTACATGGCTCATGTTTCTCAATAAACGGGCAGATAGATTGTAAATCCATGATGGGGACAAAAGCTTTCTTGTCAGTATCGTGGGGTGGGGGAGAATCAGTGTGAGAGCGTTTAAGACCTTTCTCACCTTTATTGACCATCTCCACGTCACCGCTTGAATCCACATCATTGCTCAGAGAATGTGATTTCTGAGATTCTTCAACGAAATGAGAAGGACAGGGGGGTTTATTATTAATAATAATCTCAGAATCATCGCTGAACAAGTCATCAGAGTCTGATATTCTTACCTTAGCGTCGGGGAGAGGTAGCTCGGTAGACTTTGTCACAGTCTCAACAGCATTAGCAGGAGGCGAGACAGTGGATGAGGGTGGAGGAGTAGACACGACAGTTACCGCCGGGAGAGGGGGGACCTCAGTTGTACGAGTACGAGAGGCAAAAAGAGGTAAAAAATTGAATTCGTTACCTGTCGGGCGCTCCTGCACCGCAGCGGGTCCAGCACTTGTCTTGATTCTGTCCAACCTATCCTGAGCAGGAGTATTAAGAGCAGGGGGAAGGAGGGGAGGAGACTGGATAGAGGGACAGTTTTTTGACAAATGCCCTTCCGCATTACACTTAAAGCATTTGACTCTGTCAATGGTAATGTAGATTTTGTAGAACACATTTTCAAAATACATGGAGATGAAAGGAGGAAGATCCTCAATGTTTTCAACAAGTACTGACCTGCGGAATCCAACCAAATGACCAAAGCGCTCATGGCGTACGCCTAAGTTCACAAAAGTCATGGGTGAAACAACCTTGGTATACTTATTCAATTCATTAATTAAAAGAGTGTCAGACATACCCGGTTCAGTGTTGCATAGGTAAATCTTATAATCATTGTTGACCAACTTTTTAACAGTCAAAACTTTACTGTCAATGACTATTTGAGGATGGTTGTCATAAAGTTTTAAAACATCAGATTCAGAGGAAAGGTAAATTTTAACCTGATCATTATTTTTTCCTGCAAATACCATCTTGTCGTCACCGACAACATCACCTACAGCACATAGGTATTTCTCCATAGTGATTGATGGATCAAAGGGTAAGACGAAACCACATGTTTTAGGTAAATACAAGTTATCCACCTTAGGGTCACTCCTAACGTGGGGAACCTTGTTATACTTGTAACCTTCTCTGGGGATGTAGGATACTCGTGAGGAAGACTTCAAAACGTTAGAAAAATTCATTTTAGTTACGAGAAATTAATAATAAATAGGTAAAGAGATATATTTGGTAATCTTGTGATGAGTAAACGAAATGAAATTGGTAGAGGTCGATAAGTAAGTGAAAACACTAATTAGCTAGACAAGTGTTTTAGTTTAATAAAACAAAAACACTTAGCCTAGTGAAAAATAAAAACACGCAAGAATAGGTCTCGTAAACAAAAAGGCCGAAGGAAACCATGGTAACACAATCAACAATTTGGAAGCGAGAAAATAAACAAAACAGAGAAATCGGAAAAAGGAAAACTTCGCGAGTAAATCACAACTACGCGTTGCTTACAGAAAATGTTTATCAGTTGTCATGGCAACCGATATGCCTAAATAACAAATGTATTATTATCCCTAGTCTTATCACTCATAAAAAAGCTCTAATCACAAAGAAAAACAACACACTCGTAAAAGATAACGATCAAATCGTAATCAGCGCCTTTGAAATAGGTACTATGCAAAAAATTAGATCACTCTAACGATTATTACCACTGAAAAAAATAAATCAATCACGAGCGAAAGAGAACGAACTGAACGCGACGACTTTTGAACGGGGAATGTCCTGGTCCATTCATTCATAAATTAAACATAATACAAACTGAAATACAAAGTATATGCAGAGGAACAAAGTGCCTGCTTTCATTCAGAACAGAACAAAATGGAAATCAATTTGAAAGCGTCTAATTTTAGAGCTGATGACTTGGATTTTGAAATCCAATTGCGCTGAACTAAAAATACTAATGTTTACAATTAATTATATCTCCCTTGCCTTTATCCCATATTGGCTTATGTTGCTATTGGGGTCGGCATTGTTCAACCTCATGGTTGAGCAAAAAAGTTTTTTTTTTTTAAATTGGAGGAAAATAAGGCACTTGGCCTTGTATTTTAGTTCCTATCCAATACGGCTTGTAGCATGTAGGACGGATATTATTAAAAAATAGTAGTAATAATAATAACCACACCATTTTGTTTTCATAGTAGCATCTTGCTACGGCTGTCAGAGTCAACAGTAGTCAAGACGTCCTTCGGGGCAAAACAACTTGAGAAAAAGCAGAAACCTATTACTCATACTTTGCAAGTATGTATGGCACTGTCGCAAGACATATTATAGTATTAGCAAACATGGCATCCCAGCCGACGGCAAATGACAAAAGAAAGCATTATCAGTCGGTGACGTCCGAGAGTTTTGCACGTTCCGTTCAATTCACACGATAGTGCTGACACGATAACGCCGATACTATAGGGACAGAGACAAACCATTGGAACACTCTTTGAAGTTAGACGGCCGGCATCAGTAACCTGTTGGGAATTTTTTATCCTGATTGCGTCAGCTAATCATTGCCGCCTTGAGCTCATCACCAGTGGTTGAAAGTCCCTTTTGGTCTTTTGTATGTCGGGTTGGGCCTGTCAGGAAGGGATCATGTACGAGTATTGAACCGTTTTCCTACTGAGCGCCACATTTTATTTTGAGCCGTTTCGCAAATTTTTGTCTCAAATTTCGGATGGGAAGTGTTGCTAAGCAACAAGGAAGTCGGTGGGATTCGATCTTCTATAGGAAGAGCAAAGCATAGCGTGTAGATTAATAAGTGTGGAAACGAGCCCCAGTTTCGTGGACACGCCACATAGCGCGACACCATCGCCTCAGACGAAATATTTCTCGCGGTCTGTCTCGATACCTTCATAACGTGTTATTAATTCATCACAATGGGATGAAACGATGGCTCGGTGGTTAAGGCGGCACTCTCAACATCCCTGAGTTCGCGATTCAGGTGGGACTTGTGCAGAATTTTTATATTACGTTGGACTTATTTTTTGAATAATGGGACATGATAGTCCTAATCGAGCACTATAATCACGACAGTATTACTGTTTTTTTTTTAAGATGGGAATATCGTTTCCCTTATTTAGGTAAATTAGAAAGTTCAAAACTCTGTTAACCTTAAGTATAAATGGTTTATAAAGAAAATTTCAAAAACTTCTGTGTAATATTCCTCAATGAGAAATAAGCCACACAACATAGGTAACTAATTAATATAGGCATCAGGTAAGTAGGTAACTGTTACCTACTCAATTATTTTATCTGAATGGTATAATGGTAACAAACGGTAGTAGGGTTCAAATCCCGATTGACACGTACATTTTTCCTCAATAAAAAATGCACAATTTAAACATGTTATACATACATATACCCAATACCTCCTATTACAAAATACTAACAATATGATTTACGAGCGATACCAAGTAATAGTTTTCCTTTGTGTCTCATTAAAGTAATTAATTTATTATTTTATTAGGGTGTCTCGAGACAACATCCAACTTATAAAGAAGTTGCTAAAGAGATTACTGCACTTCTTGATATCTATTATTCTATGGGAAGAATTAGTTGTAATCGTGGCTGAGTGAGTAGCATACTAGGCTTGCATACACAGTGACCTGCATTCGATACCCAGTGAGACAATAATTTTTCTCTCTATAATTGAATGCCTGGGGTCCACTCATATACCTTGTGAGATAAAAATAAATAGATGCTTTGATGTGAGTACTGTGAGCAGACACCATTGGTGGAATTATGGTCAAATCAAGCTATTGTATATTAAAAGATAACTTGTGCAAGTTCTTTAGTTCCATGCTACCCACTGAAATAGTGATATAATAACACAAAGAAACTTATTTACTATTCTACTAATAATTATGTACTGTAGTGGAGGTAATTGCACTCTTATTGCTCTGGGGCCCACACAGCCCATATGAACCAAAGTAAATTTAATAATGATACTAACTATAATGTGCCTAAACCTTCCTGCAAACTTTATATAATAGAAAAGATATAATTAATATTATCATGTTTATACACAAATGTAACATACTTATATTTTCATTATTTTGTTGATCAACATAAAATAAGCAAAGTATAAGAAATTAGATACCAATATACATTCTCTAGCACAGTTCAGGGAACACACGCAATTATTTTTGTTTTGTATAAAATAAATTAGATTAAGGATTTACACTCAATACAGGAAAAATTATTACAACTTATGGAAACAAAAATGTAAACTTGCAAAACAAAACATTTTAGAAAAAAAGTTTATAACATCCTTAATGTATTGTTTCTTAAGGCCAAAGTTAATATTTAAAAAAAATTGTAATACCTCTTGGACACTAAGTCTAGATTTGCGTATTACTTAGCATAGGATAACCAATGCTGAAGTCATCAATGTCTATTAATTTCACCCTAAATATTTCCATTTTTTCCCTTGCTTCTTAAGTCTACAGACTTAGAAAGAACAAAAATCATGACTTAATTTTCATGACACTTTTCTTGAAAAAAGAAAGCCAGCTTTGATGAGAGTTAGATCCTTCCAACCCAGTAATTTCTCGTACAGAAAACACCCAGGTTGGAAGGAAAGAAAACTGATGTCCCACCAATCCTTTTGTATTATTAGTGTGTTTTATTAGAGTTTAATGTCATATTTCAACTTTATGGTCAGTTATGACAGAGGTTCGACCCTCCACTCGCAGGAAACTAACAAACCTGTTACCCACATTAACCTCACCCAGCCTGGGTTGCACCGAGAATAGCCAGCATCCAAGTCCTAATCTCGCTGGACGTTGCCTAACTTTGGTGGTCTTAAGAGAACCGGTGTATTCAACAAGCCATCGATAGGTTTCAACTTGACGTTCTCCACTTTACTCGATCATGATGGGCATTGGGCATCCTCCTTCATTTGTTCAAATGTTCTTCCATTCAGCATGTTTGTCAGCATTCCAAACCTTCTTCTTCCTCTTGATCTTCTTCCTTCCAGATTTCCTTCCATGATGATTCTCTGCAGAAAATCTCTCCTCAGTATGAGACCCAGCCAGCTTCTTTTTCTGTTCATGGTTCTCAATATTTCTCTTTTCTCTCCAACTCTTCTAAATACTTCTTCATTTCTGGCTTTATCTGACCACTTGATTCCTTCTAGTCTTCTCCACGCCCACATCTCGCAGCTCTCCAGATATTTTTCCTCCTTCTTTCTCATCGTCCACGTCTCTGCTCCATACAGCACCACACGTAACACTTTGCAAATCTCTTCCTCGGTATCCTTTTTGCGATTAAGCTTAACAGTTACATAATAATACCAAACAGTTAAAAAGGTACTGACAACTAATTTAGATTTTTACCATAAAACCAAGCTCAAAATGCTCAAATCACAATTACTTATTGTTATTTCAGCAAAAATGCCGAAACTATCTCGATCTTGAAACAAATTGAACTTTTTATGTTTATGTTTACATTTGTACCGGGAAGAAACTTTGTGAGGGGCGAGGAGAGGATTCGTCTCAGGCGATACAAGCGCTGTCTAGCGCTGAGGACGCGAAGATGTAGGCCGGCGGGGGGTGGTTTCCACACTTCTTAATCTACACGTTATGAGCAAAGCATGAGACGCTGTGAAACGCTTTGCAATGTCTCAAAACAAAATGTTGTGCTCAAAGCGACACCGGCTTTAAGGTGGGTATGAATTATTTTTTCCCTAGTTGTGTCGGTAAAAAATTGCCGCCCCACGTTTTGTCCTCTTGGTAGGAAAGTGCACTGGTAGTCAAGTGGTTAATGCGCTACTCAGGTAATCCAGGTAGCGTAGGGATCCGTTTGTTCGAATCCCACCTAGTGCATGAATTGTTCCTCGTTAATTTGAGTTTGTGACCACATAATAAAAAGACTCTGAGGGTTCGATGGTAGAAAATGCTTTGAGCATTAACATCGCCTAGTGGTAACCTTCCACTAAAGAGTATTATTACTATTATTAGGAAATCTCGGTATCGAGGATATCGGGCAGTTTTATGCACTAAGGCTGAGCTTGATAATTCCCATGTGTACTAATATAGAGGTTCCCTACAAGTGCTCTCAGCATTAGTCTGAAACATTACGATACCTTGGCAGTAGATGTGTTGGTTTAAAGTATTCCAAACGAAGGTGGACATCTGCACATCGGAAATGTGTCGTTAATATCAACGCAGGAATGCGAGCGTGTCGTGCTTGCATTCCGACGATGGCACTCATTAACATTGCTCGGAAACCACGCGTTGACAGACGTCATAAAAAATTACCAGAGTATGAGGAAGACGAAAGAGAAAGCAAGAGCAGTACAGAGAATAGAACGGAAATTATGAGAATTAGAAGAAGGAAAATAGAGAGGATACAGAATGAATAGGATATGAAGGGAGAAGAATATAAAAATATTAATAGTAATACTCTTAAGTAAAAGGTAAACCAGGCGAGGTTGATGCTCAAAAAATTTTCGAAGAAAAAATGCAGAAGAAGAAAAAGAAGAAGGAAATGCAAGAAGAGATGAATTAGAAACGAAGAAAAAATGCAGAAGAATAAAGGAAAGAAGGAACTGCAAGAAGAGATAAAGTAAAAATGAAGAAGAAATGCAGAAGATTAAAAGAAAGGAGGAAGTGTAAGAAGGAACGAAGAAAGAGACAATATAGGACCAAAAGGCAAAGGATTCAGGTTAGCAGAGTTGTGTACAGTACCTTGTCAGCAAGGAGGCCATTCCATAGTTTTCGTGCTGTTGTTTTGCTGTTATTCTCCAGCAAAACAATTTGCGTTGTGTTTCAGAATTATACGTATATGTCTTCAGTATGTTTATAGGTTTGAGTATATGTCTGAATATGGGATTGGAAACGCACACATGTGTGACGGGCGGACTGCAACATGCACAACTAATCTCATTGTAGTGCAGAAATTAGAGTAGAGAGACTTTTAAGCCATGTTGCGAATTCACTCCCTTGTTTTTGCCAATATGCTTTGAGTTTCAAATAGTTCATGTACTTTGGTGTGTGCAATGTTCTTGATATTATTTTGTGTACTTACAAACTAATCTTTACTGATGACTGATATTCTTTTTTTTTTTTTTTTTTAAGTGGGGTTTAACGTCGCTTTCAACTGCCATGGTCATATCACGACGGGGGTTTTACCCTCCATTCGCAGGAAACTCACAAACCTGCTACTCACATTGACCTCACCCAGCCTGAGTGGGGCCGGGAAAAGCCAGCGTCACGAGAATTAGAATTTGAATGGTCACCCATCCAAGTCTTAACCTCGCTGGATGTCGCTTAACTTCGGTGTTCTGAAGGGAACCGGTGTATTCAACATGCCATCGACGCTGGCTTGACTGATATTCATTGTGCTTTGCTTTTCAATTGTCAAGTTCAACTGACCTTGATAAGGAAGTTTGGTTGGTCAATCGACTAGGCAGCGGACTTTTAACCTGGTGGTTGCTGGTTCAAATCCCAAGCATCTGGTTTATTCATTAAGTTCTGTTTTGAGTGATTGTAATATCACTTTAGTGTTGAACAGAAATATTATGATAAGTTGAATAACCTCTAGTGTGAGAATTTATTATTGGGTCAGTTGGGTGTATGTAAATATCTCTATTTACATATTTTAGAGTATTTGTGTCAATAGCCGGAGTTGTTGTTCTGTGTATATCAAAGAATAAGACAAGTGAATTAATTGTTTGCTGGACTTCTGTTGTTCATCAGTCTACAATGTTTTTGTTGTTATTTCTTGTTGGAAAGAGCCCGGTCAGTCCAGTCGCATGGCATGTTTCTATTATGGGATCTGTTGATATGTATTTAACTGATGGAGAGTGATTTTTTATTATTTTTACTAGTACCGTTTTAGGATACCATGATAAGGGAAGTTACAATGCCAAAACCAAAACGTGGGCACTTGAAGCTTGAAGACAAGCAAGATCTGAACAAATGCAATCAGTACTGTCAATTTCATTGTGATACTGCATTAGATCTGATGAATATTTTTTTATTGCAATAATTTTTAAGATTAAACAACATTAAATTTAACTCTCAATTCTCAAATCAACTTTCATTAGTACGCAGCATCGTATGGTCAAACCAAACCACAAGACGGTGTGACAAATTCTTTGTATTTACTAAATGCAAGGCTATAAAAATTAAAACCAAATCTTCTGGAATTCTCCAAGGCAAAAAAAGAAAATTTAATGTTTGGCAGGTTTTGTCATGTATTTAAATCGTATCCCTTGTGAAATTAAATCATATGAAAAGTACAGGTAACGAGATGTAAGATGTCACATGTAGCTCTCCTTTGGCGCCAAATAAATATACCAAATAGGGGAAATTCGCGGTGGCTCTCGGATTACAAAATAAGTTGGCTGTCGTTTTTACTTTCTATAATCTATGAGCCACCGCAAATTTGTTATATTTCCCCTATTGGGTATATTTACTTGGCGCCGAAGGGGAGATTCATAATATGACATCTTACATCTCGTTACCTGTAAATTTCAATACTGGGATAATGTACGCCAGCATCTTAGAAACTCTAATAAAGACATAAGGTGCATTATCTAACATAGCCGAGGGTAGGCGGGGACTATCAATCTGTTCCTACGTACGAATCAGCAACGACTTGAGTTGGTCTGTACCGATTCTGGTTCTGGTGGTTACCGGTGTCTGGACAATCTCTCCGACTTGACCTTTGATCTCCAACGCCCCCTGAGCTGAGCCAAACTGCAAGATTACGGGTAAATACTTTGTAATCCGAAATAGAACAAGAATCAGTGTGCTTTGTAAATAGAATGGTGCCAAGTGTTTAGTGTGCAAAGCTCTTGTTTGTTGAAGTGTTTCGTGTTTCAAAAGTTGAGAAAGTTAATCGGTACCCAATTAGTGTACTTTGCCTTTCAATTGTTTTTTAAGATCATTGGAGATCGCACGTATAGCATTGGTTCCGAGAAGTAATGTTGAGCATGGATGAGAGACATGGATTGGAAATTACAGCAGAATCTCGCGAACTTGAAATCCCGCGTCGAAAATCCCGTTAACTCGAAAGAATTTCTCGACCCAAGGTGATAGAACGGGTGTTTTACCCTCCGGTCGTTGTAAGTAGAACCACCCAATTACTTGACATCCAGCCAAGGTTAGTTGGAATCATTTTGAAAAGGCAACTTGCATTAAAACCTTTAAGGTGGTAGAAAATGCTTGGAGCATTAACCTCGCCTGGTGGTTACCTTCCACTAAAGAGTGTTATAATTATTATTATTAAAACATTAAAAGACCAAGTACATACTAGTAGTAACAAGACTAGTGAACTACTGAACTAAAGCTGGTTCGGTCTGGAGTGAACCGAACCGACTCTCTGTCTGATGATATCTCGTAATTCTCAGGAACAACAATTTGTAATCACGACAGTCATGCCATGGCCGGCACGAGTCCTGCACATACCGGGTGGCTCAGTAAAAACTAGGTATTTTCTTATTTTCATTTACATAGAAAAAACTCGACACTATAGTGTTTTCTTCTTTCAAGAAAAGTTTAGAGCAGGAATCTTCAAAGACACCCTGAAAAAATGGGAAGTAAGATTTCCATCCTGTAAACTTGGACTTCTTCGGAGAAAGATATGCACCCGGAAATGTTTATACTTAAAAAAAAAAAAAAAAATATCAAGTGTTTGTACTTTTGAGAAAAAATCTAGTTTCATTTCATTCTAAAGTTTCTTATTGGTCAAAAAAATGGAAGAATTTCTGTAGGTACTAACGAACATTCAATAAACGTCTTATTTTTCTGTTTATATTGACTGACCGAAGCCTTCAATGTACTAAATCTTGGGTGCTCTGAGCTCTAAACATCCAAGAACAGCTCTTCCGAACTTTCGACCTTACGGTCAGTCCCTTTAATAGACCAGCGCCAGCGGCTAGACTTAAGTGTTCGACTAATACTCGTAATAGCGGTAGGTCATGCTACGCTAATATTTCTCACCTGAAATATTTTCCAAGAAGTCTAGATTCACCCTGTTTTTGATTTCAGAAATTGCATGGTCTTTTCCACTGTTGCATTCTCTGTACGTTTTTACATGGTGTAATGTACAGTCACTTTGCAATGTACCTACTCACTCTTCTAGTTGCCAATGCAGCTAATCTAGAAGAGTTGCGCGAATTGATGATGACTGGAGTTGATAAAAAATATTAAGAGCGTGTGTGAGAGTTGTCTCCAAATAGTGCCTGAAAATGTTGTGATAGCCACGCTTGTGTCGATTGTCACTTCCTACCATACACATCAATATTACACATATACCTTGTACCAACACAGTGAGAGTACCTATATCACTTCGTCGATAACACCACCACCAGAATCCTCATATCTGGACTACTGCACGTAGTCCAGATATCCGAACACGTGAGGCTAGCTATTCCCGCCCTACCCAGGCTGGGTGAGGTTAATGTGGGTAGCTGGTACGATTCCCGACTATCTCAAGTCAAGACCTTAGAAATCTGGGCGTCCATATAATCCTCTCACCTCCATGATTTAGGTGTCTGTCCGTTCTCTCAACGACACGGAATTATTATTAGCATCCTCATCATTTCAACAACATTAGCTAAGGGAAAGGTATCCCAGTTTAATATGAATCAAAAAGGCTGTGATTCTAGTCCTAGTGGTGTCAGAAAGTTTTGCAGGGTTTCCATGGAGATCAGCACTTTAGAATTAGTGAATGTAGTTCAAAACCTGAAATCCTTTTGCCTATTTGACAGTCTAACTACTTGTCAGATGTTGTCTGCTACCAATCAATACCTATACCAAAGCCTAAACCGTAACATATTTGAAGTATTGAAAGTTCTGGGCTCAATAACTTTATGCTATAGTCTGCGCTTAAAATCTTTTTTGCCCTTACTATTATGATGAGAATCAAAGCCCCCCCCGCTCCCCCGCCTTAAACAAAAATCTTTCAATTTGAGAAAATTGTAAAATTTACAAAAAGGCATGACTTTTCCCACCAGTTCATTTAAAATTTAGTCTCGTTGCAAAGTACGGGCAAACGGATATGACACAAGTTTCTCTGTTGATAAAAATAAAACTTTCCCACACAAAGTTTCGCCATTAACGTGTGTCATAGTTCTAGATGTGCTGCAATCCTGCAATCTCAGAAGCGTGATGCTTTCGTTTGTGTGTCTCATACATCTTGCGCGCGCGGTAGCTCAAAGATAGCCTGTATCTTACTAGAATGTGTAGAAGAAGAAAAAAAATCATTTCGCGGTAAGTTTAGCATGAAAATACGACCGACGCCGACGTGTCTGAAACATCTATCTTCAATTCAAAAAAATGTTTACTAAGATCTTATACCTAATATTTATAACTATACACTCTATACAGTGTTGTTCTATGTTTCATATAAAGTCCAGCGATAGCTGATTAACTTTTGAACGGTTAAAGCTAGAAAGTTGAAATTTTGAATGTAAACCTGTGTTCATGTATCACGTCAAAACCTGGAATCATCGTTACCAATCCAAAATGGCGGCCTGTGTATTATGAAAATGTAACAGCGGCCTGTTATACGACGTTCTGTCCGCGCCTCTTTTTCATACATTAGTTTTACCACTTATACAATACAAACGCAAACAGATGTATAAATAGATAAATATAGAAATACTCTGACGTAAAGACTTAGATTTTCCAGGTTTGGAGCTACCTGATGAATGTGAAAACAAGATAAATAGATCAGCCAGGAATGTTTTGAAATAGCGAAATTCTATTACCTCCATATTGATGTAAGCCATTATGGAGGTAATAACAACAATCAAGGCCAAGTTATCTCACAGCCTAAGGATAAGAAGCAGGTAACTACACTAGTCTAATAAATAAACAATTAATACCAGGAGGACCACGCACACCGTAGTATCGACCAGTCCAATTAGTAACTAATCATTGATTAGTGAATAGCTGTCCCATTAGTAGCTGATCATTGAAAACAAGTCTGAATAGTAGCTAATCATTGAATACCAGAAGTCCGAGACAGCCCAGTAGGTAGAGCATTAGGCTCTGAAGCCCGGGGTTCGAGTCTAAGTCCGGGCGATATTTTTTTTTACTTTCTAATTTAATACATGTTATTAAAGAGTTTACACTTTTGTGGGTTTCCTCTGGAATATAGCTATTGTATGTCAAAGAGTGACTAATAAACATGATTGCAGGATGATTAATTAGTCGTTTATCTCATGTCTACCTGGAACAAAAACCAGTCATTCCCCTATCAACCAAGTATTTGTCATAATAGAAGCTGTAGCTGTAAGACTAAAAATTCAAGATACGTGATGAGTGTGTCACGGAATCTAAACTCGAGAGAAAAAGGAACAAGTTTTCATGTTATGAATTTAAAAAATAGTCCTGTGACTCAGCCACAAACTTGCATTAGTAATGGAATAGAGACGTTTCGTGGAAATTTGGAACGAGTTTATTTTCCCTTTGGTTTGACATAAAAAATGGGGAGAAGAACAACTCTGAAATTTCTCATCCTGGAATCATTGTCATTCATTCGTCTATCCTGACAAGTCTGAGGGTTAGGTGGTAGAAAATGCTTTGAACATTAACCTCGCCTGGTATTTACCAATTTCACTTAATAGTATTATTATTGTACGTACTTGTGTAAACTGTGTACTGAATTATTGTGAAAAAAAAAACATTGCGAAATTCTTACCGACAAAATTGCAAATTCAATCTGCGTCATCATCGGCATGAATAAGTGCTAAGCTGAGATCAATCAAATAAACTTACTGTGAGGGAATGGAAATGTCACCCATCGATCACAACTAATTGACCAACCGCCAGCATCGATGGCGCGTTGAATGCACCGGATCTCGTAGGATCACCGAAGTTAAGCAATGTCCAGCGAGGTGAAGACTTGCTGGCATTCGGGCCGAACCCAGGCTGGGTGAGGTTAACGTAGGTAGAGGGTTTGTGAGTTTCCTGCAAATGGAGGGTGTAACATGCAGTTGAGAGCGACGTAAAAAGATTGACCAACTTTTTTTTTAATTTTTTGTTTTTCGCATGAGAAAAATCTTTGAAACAAAACATATTTTCATATTGTTTTTTAAAAATTTCCCCCCTTTTTGAGCTACGTTTGTTAAGAAATCAACGTGATTTGAGATTGAAAAAACCTGTTTTTGGCCTGGGTCTTGGGGTACAGGACAGATTGAATATTTGCCCGGAAAAAAAAAAACTTCTCCAATTTAGGACACTCGAAATTTCCCCCACAAAAAAACAATTTTTTTGGTTTCTGTAGGAAATAGATCTTACCGGGGGAGCAAAAAAACTGGGAGTTTTTCAACCACCGATTTCACCGCTGAGGGAAAGTAAAAAGTAATCAATGGAACAAACAAATCGTCATCCGTTTCCCGTGCCTGGTTTATAAAACCCCGGTGACCCCCCCGGCTCAGGACGTTTGGTGGTCAGGGGGCGGCATTCGAAATTGGTCAATAATTTTGGGACGGAAAAATTGAAATAAAAATTTTCCAAGAAAAAACTTTTGTTTAAATTGGAAAAAAAATGGAGGCGAATAAAAAATTGAGGAGTGATTTTTAAAAAATCAAACTTTTTCTGGGACTTTTGGGGGGTTTTCGAAAACTAGTTTTCCCAGAAGGAAATTGGGTTTTTTGTTTTAAAGGGGAAATTGTGTTTTATTTAAAGGGAAAAAAATATTTTTAAAAAATTGGTCCAGAAAAAATTTTCCAAATATCAAAAAAAAATTTTCCCACTGGGCCCCCTTTGCCCAAGGGCCCTCTCAAACTCCCATGAAAAAACTTTTTTATTTTTTTTTTTCCATATTTTTCCCCCATGCTAGACAAAAGAGCCAAAATTATGAAACGGGGATTAATTTAACCCAAAGGGAAATTAAAACTAAAACCTTAACTTACCCTATAGGGGTTTTTTTTTTAAACCAAATTTCAAGGGAAACTATAGTCGGGAGTTAACGGTTAGTGTCCCATTTGGATTAAATCTTTTCCTGTTTTATTTTTTGGGGGCCATCCCTTTTAAAATTATTTACTGTCTTTTTAAAAAAAATTAAAAAAAAAAAAAAAACCCTTGAGGGGGGAAAATTTTTTTTATAAGGGAAATTTTGGGGAACAACTTATCCCCCGACTTTTCTTATTCGTACTTAAAACCAGTCCAATCCCCCGTTAAAATTCTTTTTAGGTTTTTGGGGTCAAAAAAAACATTTTTTTTAAACCCTTTTTTTGTTTTAAAATTTTTGAAAAATTTCAATTTCCCTTTTGAACTCGAAATTTTTTTTCAATTTTTGCGTCCGACACGAGGAAAATTTAATTATGTACAAGGGGGGGTTTTTTTTTTACATAGGTATTTTGCCCCCTGCTTCTACGAGGGTTTTTTCGCGGTACATAAAAAAAGCAACGAGATACACAGGCCCACAGAAGAATGCAATCGTAGAGGGAAGGGCACGAAGTCTTTTTAAATATAAAGTTTTTAAAAATTGTTTTAAAATTTGCCCACAAAACACACTCAAAACCACTTTTCCCTTTTCCCGGGAAAGCTGTCCCCGAACCATTCGATTTCCTTATTTCACCCCCCTTCTTCATTTCACCTTTATTTTTCCTTATTTCCCCTACCCCATTCTTCTTTTCCCCTTTAATATGGTTCCTCCCGGTTTTTCAATTTTTCCTCGAAAATTAAGATTAAATTTTTTCCAGAAGATTTTGTCATTTTTCATCTTTTTTGTGATACCCTCTTCCATAACTTCCTTTGGGGTTTTTCGGGAGTGTTACAAATTTTTTGGGCCACATTAACCCTACCCTTCCCTTGTGTTTTCTTTGTGCACATTAACCCTTCCCTTACCTTGCGCTTTTTTTCGGGACATTTTTTTTTTTTAACCCCTGCCATTTAACCCAAAGTTTTGTTTTTTTTTTTTGGGTGCGCTAAAAAGGTTTTTTTTTTAATTTTAAAATATTTTTTTGCCCGGTTAAAGTTTGTGCTAAAAACCGTCTTTCCCCCAATGTTCGTGTATAATAAAACGAAAAAATCCCAAAAACCCTCAAAAATTTTTCAAAGGGCCAAATTTTAAAAAAAGGTTTTAAAATTTAAAATTTAAATTGGACACAAGGGGACACAACCCTTTAACCGGGCTATAGTGGGCCCCGGTTTTTGGGTTTGGGAAAACTTTGACTGGGGGGCGTGTCAGGCTTAGCAAAAACTTTTTTTCCCTGTTTCATTATGGGGGCCTCATTTAAATACTTTATTATTATTTATTATTTCGAAAACCTCAAATTCCCCTTTTTTTTTTAAAAAATATCAAAAAATTTTGAAAAGGGTTTGATAAAAAAACATTCCTTCTATTTTTGGAGGGAGGTATCCTCTCAGGGGCCCCCTTGTATTTTCATACATTTTCTTTTTGATCCTTTAGAAAAAACCCTTCCCCCAAATATCCCTCACCCCGGGGTCAAACCATACCTCAGTTATACTGTTCATCACAAACACAAAACAGTGTTTTCCAAAAACCCAGGTTAAAAGGAAATTTCCCCGGGCTTGGTTTCCCCGAACCAAGGATTTTCCCGGTTGTGAGCCCGCGGGCCTCGACGATGGAACTGCAGGGATGTTTAGCCCCTTTTTAGGGGGCCGGGGAGTATTGGGCACCCGTTGTTAAGTAAGTGTCAATTTGGGCGTTGATGAGGGGGTTTTGGGGGCCCCAAGACCCCCTTCACTTCACCTCATTTACTTTGGGTAAAAAAATCGCCCTTAAAAACCTTTTGGGGTTGTGCGGGTTTTGAGTAGTGGATCTTATGTAATGATCTATTGTTGACGGGGCCTTTTGGGCCGTCGAGAAATGTAAATGATATTTTTGGGATTTGGTAAAATCCCGGGTGATTTAAAAACCCCCGGGGGCCGTAAAAAAGTTTTTTTTTATGACTCTAAAGGGCAGGATTCTCACACGGTGAGCTCTTTCCCCCCTTTTGGTGATTCCCCCCCCTTTCATTGGGAAAATTTCAGACCCCAAATCGATAGTGGGGGATAGCAAGGGGGATCAGGTTTTGTGAGATTATTTGGCTTTATGGTTTATTAGTTTTTTTAATAAAAAAAAAGGCAATTACAAAAAAAAATAAACCCTCCCTGTTGAAAAATTTGGGAAATTTGCCCCTTTTTTTACCCTAAAAAAAGGTAATTATAAAACCCAGGAATGGCTTTTTAAAAAAGCAGTTTCCGGGTTACTGTCCGTTATTTTTTTGGGATCTTTATTTTTTTGTTATCTTTTAAAGAAATATTGACCATAAAATCGTTTTTTTGACGATTGTCAAATCCACCACGATTGTGCCGGATTTTTTTTTTATGATTTATAAAGGGGTGTACCCCCAATTTTAAAATAAATACCCTTTTGTACAGTTTCCATTTTGAAGGGTTTTTTGCCCCACATTTTGGGGGCAGCCCCAAGGACATTTAGGGCCCGGGTCTAGGTGCTCTTTTGCGCCTGCCTAGGCCCCGGGGTAGCCACATCAAAAAATTCAGTTCCAGTCTTTTTAAATTATTGTTCCAATCAAAAACCCTTTTGTACGGGGGTAGCCCCCGGGCCCTTTGAGGGATTTGTGTACATTGGGTCCCACCCAAGGCACTCACCTCTTTCTTAAGCTTCCCCAAAACCCCCCTGTACGGGGGTTTGGCCCCAGTCAGTTTTTAACGATTTGGGGTACACTGGTACCACACCAAGGCATCAGTTTTTTCCCTTAACTGTCTACCAAAACCCGGGGGTAAATGAAAGTCCATCATTTACGGTTTTTTTTTAATTGGTCCCCCACCCCAAAAACCCCTCATTCTTTTCTTTATTTTCGAGTAGCTACTAAAAAAACTCAGCCTTTTTCTTTTGCGCCCCAAAACACCCTGAACAGAATGTCCACCCCAGTTGTACTTTTTTGGAACATCTTTTTAGCCACCCAAGGCACTCATCTCTTTCATTATCTGATAGCTCCCACAAAAAACCTTTTGCCCCATGGGTAGGTCCTCATTTGTCAAATTTTTACATCTTCCCCCCACCAAGGGAAAACCAGTCTCTTTCATTAGCTTGATACTACCACAAACCCGGTACATGAAAAAGGGCCCAGTCTTTTGGAAGGTTTGTTACATCTGGCCCCACACCAAGGCACAAAATTCATTACCCCCAAAAGTACCCCCAAAACCTTTTCAGTCTCTTTCTTAGCCCCTGAGTAGCAAAACCCACCCCTGTACATGGGTATTCCGGGTCAGTTGTACAATTTGGAAAATCTGGAAGCCCCCAATGCCCAAAATTTTCCAGTCTTTCATTATTTTCGGGGGTATTTTGGAAAGGGAATAAAAAACCATTGTTCGGGGGAACCTGTTGTGGGTTTTAATACCCCATGTCCTTTGGGGGTATGCTGTTTTGCAATGGGGTAAACTTGTGTTCGTTTTTTGGGGTTTTTTTTCCTTTGTGTAAATTCCAAGGGGTTTTTTTGGGGTTGGTTTTTCTTTTGGTTTTTTACGTTCGTGTCAAGGGGGGCTTCGACTTTGGTTTGTAGCTTCACCCTCCCCGTCATTTTTTAGAACGTTGTTTTGGTTTCCGGGGTTAAACCAAAAATTTTTTTTTAAATTTTCCTTTTTGGGGTTTGTCCCCTTGTAAAACAAACAAATATAAAGTTTTTTTTTTTTTTCAAGATAATACAGAAAAGCACTTTGCAAATGTTTTTCCCCGTATTAGAGCCCCGTGTTGATAAAAAAACGTTTTTGATCAACAAAATTAAAACAATTTGCAAAAGGTTGGCCCCTTTTTTTAGAGCCCGTTTTATAACAAACATTTGGGGGATCAAAAAAAATTTTTTTCAACTTCACTTAACTACTCACACAAAATTTTCTTTTCGGAAAAATTTTTAACCCCCGGGTTAAAAGGGGGGAAGACTCACCCATTCCACCCAAACAACTTTCCACCTAAATTCCGTTTAAATCCCTTTACTCTTCTCCCCAAAATCCCCCAATCTGTAACTTTCTCCCCAAAACAACTAAAAATTTAATTTTTTTCAGACTCGGAAACACTTGGAAAACAACCTCTTTAAAACAGGGCCCCCCCAAAATTTTTCTAGGGTTTAACTTTTTTTTTTGCTTAGATTTCATATTTAAAGGGGGAGAAACTTTTTCACACAGGTATTAGTGCTGAACCCATCGAAAAGGGGAAAGCCATTTACCGGAGGTTTTTGGGTTGGAAAAAATTTCCCCGGGGCCACAAATTCCAAAATAAGGGGCTTTAAACGTGTTTTTTCTTTAGGGACCCCCCCTCGGGACCACTTAAAAAACCTTTCCCCCCCGGGGGCCCAAATTTTGGGAAAAACCCCTGCTTTAAAATTTTGTTTTTTGGTTTTTTTCTTTTGGGGTTTTTCCTCATATTTGACCCCCTTTTTTTTGAGCGGGAACCCCTTTGAGCCCTTTTGTTTTTTAAAATGATTAATGTTTTAAACCCCCCTTGGCTGAATCCCAGAGGCTTAAATTTTTTTTGAAAAAACCCCCAAGGGCACTTAAAATTTTTTCAAATTATTGAAAAAAAAATCGTTCAGGGGGTTTTTTTTGCCAGGGGAAAAACAATGCACTAGGGGAAAAACTATACCCCCCCTTTTTTTTTATTGTTCCTAAGGGAGTATGGTTTTTTTGGGGAAATAGACGGGGTATTATAAATAGTGCTGTCAGTAGTGTAATCGTGCAGTGTAGGATATAGAAATAATTTTTTAATAATGTATCATCACGTTTTTTTAAACATTTTTTTTAAATAATCATGTTTTTCGTTTTTCTCTGAGTCTGATAGCTCTAGGCTAAGGTTTTTCCATACTGTGGAAGTTGGGGGTCCAAGGCATTATTAACTGACGTCACCAACAATCATCACTGGGGAAAACGGAAAACAGATTTCCTGACAAAAAAACGAATATAAATTTTTTTTGGTTTCCATTTTCAAATTTCAATTTTCATATTTAATTTAAAAAACACATTGAGTGCCCCCGCCGCTCATAATTGAAAAACAGCAAGTTTTTCTGAGAGGCCCGCTCTCATAAAACCACATTAGATTTCAACTTTATTTAATCAATGGATTTTCCCTTTTTATTGAACTAATTTTTATTCAATAAAATTAATGTTTAAGCTCAGAAATAATGTACATCTTTTAAATCACTGACCATCAAAAACTATTCAAAAACACGTCACAAAGCACACAAGTGCAGGGCGTAACTTTGTCATTTTTTCTCTTGCCCAAACAACATTGCTTACCCACAACCACAAGTTGCTAAAAGATGTAGATTGTATCTGAGCGCAACATTTTACCAATTTTTTGAAAAAAAAAAAAAAAAAGATTCCACTTTCTCAATAATGGAGCCACCCTACAATGCATTTAATATGGAGAGTTTTAAATGGTGGCCCCTGAGGATAATCCAGGGATGTTTGGTTTTTCATCTATCATGATTGTCTTTTTTTTTATGAAATATTATCAACGTTTTTTTATTTATTATGTTTTGGGTGAAGACAATTTTTTATCTGATGATTGTCTCTCTTGTCTGTTTGTCTCTCAATATGAGAGACAAAGAATTGTCTGTCATATTGAGAGACAATTCTTTGTAATGTGGCCCCAGGGGATAGTCATCATTTTTTGGGTTGGCACACAATGTGTTAAAACGCTATCTGCGACGATTTCGAATGTATGGGTTGGTAACTCTCATCATAATCTGCATCTGACCACAGAACTGCAATCGTCCCACTCTGCATCAATCCAGAGTTTGCAACAGTTGCATCCTCATGGCAGAACACTACCCAGTCTTGACCTCAATGTGAAAGGTCAACCAGAAACGTGAAAAAATATTCAATTTTCCAAGAAAATTTTAACTTTTTTTTTTCCTTTTGGACTCTAAATTTTCCTCGGGTTACACGTAATCTGATTATCCCACAACCTTTGCAGCCTTTATCTCTGCACTGTTCTCCCTGAATGACCCCTGTTTCCCCCCCCCCCCAGGGTAAATCCAAAATCAATGAGTTTGTCCCTCTATTCCCTCAAGATACATTCCTCTTATGCGACGTTGTGTTTTGAAAGGAAGGATACTCTTTGCTTTTTTCCATCCGTTCCGAGGTTTTTTCTAGATTTTTTTTTTCGCCCGATAAAATTCATTGTGTTTTGCCAAAGAGAAACTTTGCACTTGGGTTTGTGAGAAAGATTACTCTCGTCTAGTTATTTTTGAGGTTGTGTGTGTGCCATTTATTTCCCGTATGAGGTTCTGTTTGTGAGGTCCATTCACCTTAAGAGTTTCGCATTGCAATTCGCTTCTGCTCCTTGTTTTTGCAAAAGGTTCACACCTTGAAATGTTGAACACCTGGGACTCGGGAGTTTTTATTTTTGATCTTGATTTTGTTTAAAGGACGATAAGAAAAAGTAAAAATTATCATCTGGAATGAAAATTAAAAAAAAAACCGAACAGTTCAGTTGTTTCGACAGAGCGAACTGTCCAGAGTACATTTTATGTATGGCACGATACATTTTATTATTATAGTATGCTTTAGTAGGTAAGACAAAAAAATAATATACAGTAAAATACAATGAAAAATTTTAAAGACAAAGTTAATAGATTGAACAAAGAAACAAGAACACAAAAGAGAATAAAGATAATGTCCTACCTAAAGTGCGGGGTTATTGCCTGTGGCAATCTCTTCCATCCAACCCTTTTGAAAGCCTAACTAAAAATAATGTAAAGAGGAAAGAAAGAAAGAAGAAGAAGAAGAAAAAAAAAAAAAAAACAATAGTTATAATAACATTATAATTATTGGTACCCTGATGAGGTTCCATGTATTTAACTACCCTCTTCATTTTAATCAGCATAAACAGAATAGTGAGAAGTTGTAATTTTATTATCTTACGATTAGAAAGTCTGTCTGTTCACAGTACGTAAATGTTTAAATAATATCAGATATTTTTATAACTTTTTGAAGACTTCATTTCAATTACATGTAAATTTTTATCAAATTGAATCATAACTAATGGCCACTTTTGGGCCTCTGTGTTCAAGTATGGTAGTTCTATCGAATTTCAACTATAACTAATGCTCTGTTCCTGCGCCTGCGTGTTTCAGTGAGAAGAGCATCGCCTCGGCGCGCGCCTCCGTGATGATCTACGACGACGTGAACAAGAAGTGGATACCCAGTGGCACCTCCTCGGGTCTGAGCAAGGTGCATGTGTTCCAGCACCAGGTCAACAACACGTTCCGGGTGGTGGGCAGGAAGCTACAGAACCAAGAGGTAAGCAAGGTGCAGGTGTTCCAGCACCAGGTCAACAACACGTTCCGGTGGTGGGCAGGAAGCTACAGAACCAAGAGGTAAGCAAGGTGCAGGTTTTTCCAGCACCAGGTCAACAACACTTTTCCGGGTGGTGGGCAGGAAGCTACAGAACCAAGAGGTAAGCAAGGTGCAGGTGTTCCAGCACCAGCTCTACAATATTTTCCGGGTGGTGGGCAGGAAGCTACAGAACCAAGAGGTAAGCAAGGTGCAGGTGTTCCAGCACCAGGTCAACAATATGTTCCGGGTGGTGGGCAGGAAGCTACAGAACCAAGAGGTAAGCAAGGTGCAGGTGTTCCAGCACCAGGTCAACAATATGTTCCGGTGGTGGGCAGGAAGCTACAGAACCAAGAGGTAAGCAAGGTGCAGGTGTTCCCAGCACCAGGTCAACAATATGTTTCCGGGTGGTGGGCAGGAAGCTACAGAACCAAGAGGTAAGCAAGGTGCACGTGTTCCAGCACCAGGTCAACAACACGTTCCGGGTGGTGGGCAGGAAGCTACAGAACCAAGAGGTAAGCAAGGTGCATGTGTTCCAGCACCAGGTCAACAACACGTTCCGGGTGGTGGGCAGGAAGCTACAGAACCAAGAGGTAAGCAAGGTGCAGGTGTTCCAGCACCAGGTCAACAACACGTTCCGAGTGGTGGGCAGGAAGCTACAGAACTAAGAGGTAAGCAAGGTGCAGTGGCCTAATTCGGTCCAAAAACAATAGGTAAAATTCTAGGACCCCAATGAACATGTATACTAAATTTTAGCAATTTTGAGGTATCTGGTCGAGAGTTATCGTGAAACAGACGGCAAAAAGAAACCTCACTGCGTTCATTTATTTCAGAGCTTTTGGTATTTGACGATGCCTGGTCGTGGTTATGGTTAGCGTAAATAAATGAAGCTCCTGAAAATTATAACACAGTGGACTTTAACTATACTTTTCCCACATGCATTTGTGCGACCCAAATTATGACTCCACGGAATGACAAACACAGTGTACGTTAGTGCTTCAAAGTTTTTTCAAAGTTAGTGCTTCAAAGTTTTTTGATGTGATCTGACGAAAATCAGGATTTAGTAACTACCCCATCCTTTCTGCCATAAAGGAAGCCACTCTTTCTTTCTCCTCTTCTCTACAGTCTCGACCTTTCCATGCGGACGGTCCGGGTTCGATCCCCCGTGCCGACAAAGAATTGTATTCTTAATTTGGTTACGATTGTTTTTAAGGGATACCTTCCGGTGCTCTCAGCACCGGAATGGGAAGTACTGTGTCACTTCTCGCCCATCAGAGGGGAGGCATACTACAAGATGGGTAGGCTACAACACAGACCACAAACGTCTATCGTAGCTCCTGGCTACGAAATAAAAACGGCGCGGCTGTGAAACACAACACACATCTTTAAAGAAAAAAAAAAAAAAAAAAAATGCAAAGTGCCATGTTCCATGTGTTTTACTCTGGGGTGCCATGCTTTCCAAGGAGATGTGACAAAATTGTGACATGTATGTGAAGATGATAAATGCAGACACGTTTCTAAATACCTCTCGATGATGTGGAGTAATTCTGTAAGGATGGGGCCATGAGAAGGGTGGAAGGAAAGAGTGAGAGAGGGGTGGGTGTGAAGAGGAATACTGATATGATGAGCCACGTTAGAGTGAGGGAGAAGGGAGGTGAAGGTGAGAGAGATAGAGGGAGGGACAGAGAGTGAGAGGGATTTCTATTGGAATTCCAGCAATGTATCTTGGTGACACTTGATGGGTGTCATGACGCACACTGGGCGCTTATGCGCTTTATTTTTTGTACTTTGTAGTTCTTAAAAAGTAAAATAATACTTAAAAGGAACACGTATTAAGAAAACAACAGTCTTTTCCCTTTGTGTCAAGGGAAAATTTATTGTGGCCCACCGGTGACCCTTGCGGTACCTCAGTAATTGAAGTTGACTCGAAAGAATTCTTTGCTCCTTGTTGAACTTGGCTTCTTATTTGAAATCCCGATAACTCAAAAGGCGCTTCTGTCCCCTTAATTTTGATTTAGCGGGATTTCACTGTAATATCAAAATGATGTTGAGCTACTGCTACTTGCGATCTACGGGTCAACGATCAGATACTCTTTGGGTCATATATCTCCTCATGATGTCCTAAATAGACATACATACTTCGATCGGCGATCTTCTTTCTTTGGGTCATTTTTTTTCTTTGGTTTTACGTCCCTTTCAACTGCTATGACCATCTCGAGACGGGGTTTTTTACCCTTCATTCGCAGGAAACTCTCAAACTTGCTACCCACATTGACCTCACCCAGCCTGGGTTTGAGCCGGAGTGCCACAGCATAACGAAGTCTTCACCTCGCTGGACGTTACTTAACTTCGGTGCATTCAACGCGCCATCGACGCTGGCTCTGGTTGTCATAAATCTCTACATGGTGTCAAACGCATACCTGTTCATATTTCCACGTCAGAGTGACTTGATGCAAAGAAGACAAATGATCCTGGCTCAGTAGGGGTCCAGTGTGCGTGCGGACATCCTGTCACTACCTGGCTTATCCTGCCAGTGTTGATTAATTCAATTCCATCGGGACAACCTCACAAATCATCACAGATGAATGATGAATGGCCAAGTGATCCGAGGATTCCAAGGTCGCTTTTACGTCACTAGTCTGTATGTTTCTTGGAATTGAATGAAGCAGCGGGGAATTCTGCTGGTCTAAAAAATGTTATAGTGACAGACTTCTCTGTACTACTGCTCTAGTCCGATTAAATAAGGTAAAAAAGTCATCATATTTGTGTTAATTACAACCATGATGTCACAATTACTCAAAAGTTAAATCTTCATATTACAAGTCCGCCGCCTTATCGATGAAGGTAGTGAGGTCGGTCGGATTATAGAGTCCTTATATTAAAGCAGTTTTTTTTCGGGTGCAATTCATGTATTGTCAAATTATCTTAATCTCTTTATAAGAAAAAATCTTTTATTTGGTAGGATTCGAATTAACGAATTACCACAATTAACTAGCTGTATTACCACTTGATAAATTACCAGACGATCGTCTTCATGGTTTCCCAAAAAGTATTCATAGAGGAAAGACAGAAATATCAATCAGTATGATACAACTTCACAAAATTGCAGAGTCCACCATCAAGATGTGAATGTTTGTTAAAATAAACTTATTATCATAGGTGTGACCCTTAGTGTGGGATGACGACAGACAAAATAAACTAGCATAAGTTAAGTTAATTTTTTTATGAATTATGTAAACTGTAATTGTTATATATATAATTGAACCATTTTACTTGTCATGTATTAAAAAAAAAAAAAAAAATATCATCACTTGACCACCCGATGTAAAACTGTGTGTAAACTGTGGATCATGTATCAATGGAAGAGATATTTCTGTTTGTATGTAATTTGAGACGGTACTTTAGCCTCCAATCGCAGGAAATCCAAAGCCCACAAATCAGTTGGCCGCATTAATCTCAACCAGCGTTGGTGGAACTGAGAATAGCCAACATACACCCTTTTTTTTTAAGTGGGGTTTAACGTCGCTTTCAACTGCCATGGTCATATCACGACGGGGGTTTTACCCTCCATTCGCAGGAAACTCACAAACCTGCTACTCACATTGACCTCACCCAGCCTGAGTGGGGCCGGGAAAAGCCAGCGTCACGAGAATTAGAATTTGAATGGTCACCCATCCAAGTCTTAACCTCGCTGGATGTCGCTTAACTTCGGTGTTCTGAAGGGAACCGGTGTATTCAACATGCCATCGACGCTGGCCAACATACACCCTGAATATAATTGTAATTCCCCTGAACTCAGATTAGAAGTGACCTAGCTGCTAGGTCCTAGCAGGATCCAGCGTGATCTCGTAGAATGTAGGAGGACAGAGTATCGGGTGTCCACAGATGAGGTCTGCTGAATTTCTGGAACTCCTCAGGTGAAACACGAGTCACCTGGGGAATCATTTGTGGTGGATGTGTCTCCTCTACGAGTCACCTGGGGAATCATTTTGTGGTGGATGTGTCTCCTCTACGAGTCACCTGGGGAATCATTTGTGGTGGATGAGTTTCCTCTACGAGTCACCTGATGGGGAATCATTTGTGGTGGATGTGTCTCTTCTACAAGTCACCTGGGGAATCATTTGTGGTGGATGCGTCATCCATCAACCATCGTGAGAACTTTAGGCTTTTTCTTTATAAGCTATTCAACTCTTAGGATGGTATGACCATGCAGTTGAAAACGACGTTAAACCCAAAAAAAAAATCCCCTTGGAAAAGGAAGGTAAGAGAAACCCATTCTTCAGGTTGTTGCTCTTGTCCTACCGTGCACTGGTAGTTCAAGTGGTTAACGCGCCAGTCTGGTAATCGAGAGAGCTTAGGGATCTGTTAGTTCGATCCCACCCAGTGCATGAATTTTTCCTCATTAAATTGAGATTGTGATTACATAATAATAAGGCTCTGAACTGGCAATCCAGGTAGAGTAGGGATCCCTTAGTTCGAATCTCACCCAGTGCATGATTTTTTCCTCATTAATTTGAGTTTGTGACTACATAACAATAAGGCTCTGAGGGTTAGATCGTAGGAAATGCTTTGAGCATTGACCTCGCCTGGTGGTTACCTTCCAATAAAGGGTGTTATTATTATTGTTACTAATACTTTTTAGTTTGTGACAACATAATAATAAGGCTCCGAACTGGCAATCCAGGTAGAGTAGGGATCCCTTAGTTCGAATCTCACCCAGTGTATGATTTTTTCCTCATTCATTTGAGTGTGTGACCACATAATAATAAGACTCTGAGGGTTCGGTGGTAGAAAATGCTTTGAGCATTAACCTCGCCTGGTGGTTACCTTCCACTAAAGAGTGTTATTATTATTGTTACTAATACTTTTTAGTTTGTGACAAGATAATAATAAGGCTCTGAACTGGCAATCCAGGTAGAGTAGGGATCCCTTAGTTCGAATCTCACCCAGTGCATGAATTTTTCCTCATTCAATTGAGTTTTTGACTACATAATAATAAGCCTCTGAGAATTAGTTGGTAGAAAATGATTTGAGCATTAACCTCGCTTGGTGGTTACTTTCCACTAAAGACTGTTATTATTATTATTGTTACCAATACTTTTCAGTTTGTGACAGTATAATAATAAGGCTCTGAGGCTCAGGTGGTAGAAAATGCTTTGAGCATCCTCGCTTGGTGGTTACACTAAAGAGTGTTATTATTATTATTGTTACTAATACTTTTCAGTTTGTGACAGCATAATAATAAGACTCTGAGGTTTCGGTGGTAGAAAATGCTTTGAGCATTAACCTCGCCTGGTGGTTACCTTCCACTAAAAAGTGTTATTATTATTCATCATAGGGTGGCATCATCGTAAACGATGGTAGCCAGACAGTGGAGGAATGACTCAGCACTTCTACCACTGTCTTTACAAGGAGGCTAATAGTTGACAAGGGCCCCCAGAACCAAGCCAATGCTGGTCTACTCCCTGTTTATAGTTCCCCAGCCAGACTACTGGTCTACTCCCTGTTTTTAGTCCCCCAGCCAGACTGCTGGTCTCCTCCCTGTTTATAGTCCCCCAGCCAGACTTCTAGTCTCCTCCCTGTTTATAGTCCCCCAGCCAGACGAACTCCCTGTTTATAGTCCCCCAGCCAGACTTCTAGTCTCCTCCCTGTTTATAGTCCCCCAGCCAGACGAACTCCCTGTTTTATAGTCCCCCAGCCAGACTTCTAGTCTCCTCCCTGTTTATAGTCCCCCAGCCAGACTTCTAGTCTCCTCCCTGTTTATAGTCCCCCAGCCAGACTTCTAGTTCTCCTCCCTGTTTATAGTCCCCCAGCCAGATTTCTAGTTCCTCCCTGTTTATAGTCCCCCAGCCAGACGAAACTCCCTGTTTATAGTCCCCCAGCCAGACTTCTAGTCTCCTCCCTGTTTATAGTCCCCCCAGCCAGACTTCTAGTCTCCTCCCTGTTTATAGTCCCCCAGCCAGGCTTCTAGTCTCCTCCCTGTTTATAGTCCCCCAGCCAGACTTCTAGTCTCCTCCCTGTTTATAGTCCCCCAGCCAGACTTCTAGTCTCCTCCCTGTTTATAGTCCCCCAGCCAGACTGCTGGTCTACTACCTGTTTATAGTCCCCCAGCCAGACTTATTATTATTATTGTTGTTACCAATACTTGTACGCATGTTCCTCCCCAGGTCGTGATCAATTGCGTGATCCTCAAGAGTCGCAAGTACAGGTTACCTTCCAATAATACTATCACAAAACAAGGTGCCTGGTTCTCCAGGTACCTTAGTGTGATAGTGCATACTCAAATTATTTTATTTTATTAATTTTAAGTACTTTGTTATTTATTATGTTATTGTTATGAAATTATGTACAAATAAAGCACAATTCTTGTTTTAAAAAAAAAAAAATAATAAAGAGTGTTATTATTATTTTTACCAATACTTGTACGCATGTTCTTCCCCAGGTGGTGATCAACTGCGTGATCCTGAAGAGTCTCAAGTACAACCAGGCCACCGCCACCTTTCACCAGTGGCGGGACAACAAGCAGGTGTACGGGCTCAACTTCAGCAGCAAGGAAGATGCAGACGCCTTCGCTCACGCCATGCTCTTCGCGGTCGAGGTGAGCCGAGGAGCGCGGGTTCGATCCCCGAAGTGTACCAGTTTTTTTGTTCGATCACCGAAGTGTACCAGTTTTTTTTTTTTTTTTTTTTTTTTTTTTTTTTTTTTTTAAGAGAACAATTTATACGAGTAGGGTGAAAGTTTTTAATTTTCTAGATTATTTTATTCATTATGCTCTTCGCGGTCGAGGTAAGCCGAGGACCGTGGGTGGGTTCGAACCCCGAAGTGTACCAGTATTTTTTTTTAACGCATTGCCTACCAAGCCATTTTTATGAAACTTGCCCTGGGGACCAAGGGTGTTTTCCTCAAAATCACCTGTCTAGCATATGTCCCCCAGACAAAAAACCCATATTTCCTTGTCACTAGGGACCGTGTATAGCATATGTGCTAGACAAATTGTCTTGCATATATGCTATACATGGTACCCAAGAAGGTTTAAACGTGTCTAGCATATATGCAACCCCGGTACCCCAGGCAATACCAGTGTCTTGCAAATGTGCTACCCATGGTAGGCAATGGGTTAAAGAGAATAATTTATACGAGTAGGATGAAAGTTTGTAATCTTCTAGATTATTTTATTCATCATGCTCTTCCATTCATTAACCGAAACCAAATTCATATTTAATTAGTCATAAATATGTACATAGTAAGTTTTCTTTTTATTATTATTATTCAACAATTTAGATCAATCTTTATTTACATTTTTTTTTTTTTTTTTTTTTACGGATGCAGTCAAAAGGTAAAATTAAGCAAAGATAAACAAAGTTTGATCAAGGGTGGTGATAATGCCTTTGGCATTCTCTTCCTTTATTATGTATTATTTGTAATTTTTATTGGGCTTTTTTAATAACCTATAATTAATGAGAACCCTTTGGCTGTATGGAATGGCCTTGGCTACCAATGCCAAAAAAAAATGTTCTTCCATTTCAACTCATTTAAAGAGAATCAAGATGAATTTGTTTATTTTTAATTGAATTGCCTTGACCAACCTATTTGGACAGTGGTGTAATGACCATGACTACTGCTCGCGTGGTCCAGAGATCTTGAGGTTGATCGTCTGTTTGGGTTTATAGTATAGTAGTGCTTTATTTAGACTGTCGGCTCGCGACAAGAAGTCCCATTACGCTAACAGTTTACTATAGCACCTCTTTATTTATTGTAAATTTTTTACATGATTTCACAATTTTAGAATTAGAATTTCTTGAGGAAGAAAAAATAAATCTGCTACTTTCGAAGAAAAGAACACGTTGACTTTGCATTTGCAGCCACGTCTCCGTGGTCATTATTATTATAGTAAGTTTTATTTGGTAGAACAAAAATATATACATATAGTAAAATAGAATGAAATTATTAACAAAAACAATAAGATTAAGCAAAGATACAGGAAAAAAAAGAAAAAAAAAAGAGAATGAAAATTAATGTCCTACCTAAAGGGCGGGGTTATTGCCTGTGGCAATCTCTTCCACCCAACCCTTTATATCTCACCCGGTTGTCTGGTACTCCGCAGGTCCTGGCCACCGCCCCCCGCCCCCCCATCCAGCAGTTCCCCTCCCCCCCTGTCTACCCCCAGAGCAACGGCCAGTACGAGGAGGACATGGGCTACAGGTGAGCATGAGCAGCCGGGTCCCCCCTACCTTCCCCTCTTAGGAGTATTTTTTATTATTATAGTATGCTTTATTAGGACAGAGTCACTGAGATCATATAACATAGAGGAAACCTTACCTATCTCTAACTGAACAAATTTATGCGTCCAACTTAGAACAGCTGATGGTCCCTCTTTCAACAAATCCCGGCTTCTGATTT
The DNA here is from genome assembly GCA_024516035.1 of Bactericera cockerelli. Taxonomy (NCBI): domain Eukaryota; kingdom Metazoa; phylum Arthropoda; class Insecta; order Hemiptera; family Triozidae; genus Bactericera; species Bactericera cockerelli. Next base: position 11,343,833 of record CM044956.1, on the reverse strand, counting down.
TTTAAATTTATTTGAATTTTTTGTTTACCTCATGCAGTGACGGATATCTAAACATCCTTAATTTTCACGTCAGATACCAAATCGTATATTACTACAGAATAAGTAGAAAATAAGGAAAGTAAAAGAGGAAGCAAAGACCAAAATAACTAATAGGTAAGTATGAAAAAAGTAAAAACATTATTTTAAAAGAATTAGGTAGTTTAGGTACAGGGTCCCTTCGCGAGAGAAAAATTACTACAACTCCGGCACTGATTCTGAAATCAGCTGATGGTCCCTCTTGGACGCAAATCTCGATACAACGGGTTCCCTCTATGTTATATGATCTCAGTGGACAGAGTACAATGTTAATAGTATAAAATTAAGAAGAAAAAAACAAACAAATGACAAAATAAATAAGTAAAAAGAAATAACACTAATGTCCTACCTAAAGGGCGGGGTTTATTCCACCCAACCCTTAGTATTGAGGACTGTGCTCCCCCATTTCCGTAACATAACGTACAATATCGGAGTCAGCGGAAGATGGGAATTTTTTTATAGTATTGTGTACTACCTACTTACATTCGACCTCAGTAGCTTCATCGATAAGGCGGAGGACTTGTAACCTGGAGATCGGTGGTTCAAGTCCCAAGTTAAGCAAAGATTTAGTAAAACGAATTTGAGTAGTTATGACATTACGAAAGTGATTAACACAAATATCCGGGGGTGTTAGAAAATCGAGATTTCTCTCTGTTTGTTGTTTGTCGTGTTTGTTGGAACAGTTTTACCTTACCGTGTTATCCTAACATTGCCAGACTTCCTACTTTAGGTTGCGAAAAAAACCTCACCCTTTTATGCGCACTTGTTGTTATCAAAGTCAGTCGGCAGATCGAACCATTTCCACATTTATGTCGTAGGTCTTACCCGCATATTTTTGTTATTTACCTTTTTTGCTTTGCTTGTATGCTTTTCAATCTTGTTTTAACCTTAAGCTGGTTACCAGTTACCTTATTTTATTCTAGTTCTGTGGCGTAGCCCCCCCGAAATTTTCCTAGAAACCCCAGCAAAGATAGATTATACGTTAGGCGAGATTTCTGAACCCCCCCAAAAATCCCCCTCAACCCCCCCCCCCCCCCCCCCCCCCCCCGTAATGTAGGTCTAGCTACGTCACTGTTATAGTTATTTATTTAACATTATTATTTTATTTTGACCACCGATCTTCTTTCGACCATACCTTATAATGACCCCGCCCACTTTGCAGACCCATCATCCCCATGCAGCAGCAGCAGACCCCCGTGGCGGCTCCCAACCAAACCAACATCGTCCTATTCCGAGCACAACCTAAACCACACCCTAAACAACAACCACCAGCCGCCTCTCATCCATCAACATCAAGACATGCCGCAAGCTAGGTAAGACGAGAGCCGCCCTGGTTGTGAGTTTCGTGTGAAAGTGAAAATTAGAGACTAGAGGGACCTTGTTATGATACAGGCTCAAAGTTAATCTAAGTCTGACACCCCCTCGAGTCGGAGTTTTCTAAGCCTGACACACCGACCTCAGTAGCTTGATCGATAAGGCGGCGGACTTGTAACCTGGAGGTCGGTGGTTCAAGTCCCGGATTCAGTGTAGATTTATTTTGGTAAAGCGAGTTTGAGTAGTTGTGATATCACGAAAGTGATTAACACAAATATGATAACTTTTTTTTTAACTTAAGTCGGAGTTTTCAACCAAACACAGCGCACTATAAGCCAAGCCCGAGTTGAGGGATAATGTCCACTTAGATTAAATCTAATCCTGTTTTATAATTTGGGCCTTAATCAATTTTTTTTTTTTATCCGCTGTGCAATGTTTCGTAAAGTTCATTTACCACCATGTGTTGTGTGTGTTAGTCCTGTTGCATTTTTGTGGCCGATTCTGAGACCTTATGTATTTTGTGCTCACCTAAAAGCTTTAAACCTTATAGAAAAGTGACTCGAGTAACGATAACCTATATTCTCATGCCGCTTCTGTTTTCTTTTCATGTTTATTTGATTTGTTTGAGTGATTATTCGTTTGCTTTTATTTATTTTTTATTGAGCTTGTTTGCATTTGTGTTCTTTTTATATGTTTTTTTTTACTCTTCAATTGAGTTTAATTATTTTAAGTGTTTAAACATTTAAAAAGATTGTCAGGATGTGTACAATGTGTGAGTTTAGAATGAGTTTACAGCTACTCAGAAACAAGAGTTCTGACTATCATGCAACTGACATCAAATTGCTTGTTAAGTGTTTGACTCCTAAGTTCTCCTAAGGATTTGTGTGATTCTTGTAAAATAAGTAAAGTAGTTCTTTACTTAGAATGTCACCGCAAGACAGGTAGTCCCATTATGCCAACTGAGAACGCAAGCTAGAGATAATTCTCATCACGTTCTATCTATCTCCCTCTAATTTTCTTACGATATTCAGATTGAGTTTTAAAATTTTATTCCCTGAATTTTCTTTTCAACTTTAAGCTGAACTTCTTCTCTTCTCATTTTCTCTCTCGTCTCACTGTCGCTTTTAAGAAGAGAATTCACAAGCAAGGTATTTGTCAGTAAAGTTATTGGAAGAGGCTTGAAAATTGGCCTCTTATAGCGCCACTATTTAAGAAAAGATTTATGGCTCTCAAAAGTTTGTTCATCATATTTTCTTTGATTTCCGAAAAATCTCTCAAGTCTTGGACGTAAGTAACGTGCATTTGTTCCGTTCGAGTGGTGGTTGAGTAGTTAAGCGTAGGTATCCGTAAGTTCGAATCCCACGTGATGCATGAATTTTTCCTCATTAATTTGAGAATTTGACCACATAAGAGTGGCACAAAACTGCGAGACTAATGGGACTCTTCAGTCCTAATCCGGTAGCTTAAATAAGTGTCTATTTAGAATTACATATTCATAAAATTATAAAAAAACTCGACTTAATACATATTCTTGGTAAATAATAATAATTCTCCAGTAAGTAGGTACGGATTCTGGCGCTAATTCACCCAGAAAACTTGCGATGTTCAACAAATTAAATTTAATTTTGTCCAAAATTTTAATTAGAAGCATGCAATGCCATTCATTTCACTTGTTCCTATCAATTTTTTAATATTAATAAGATGATAAAAAGAAGAAATATTCCTCTTTACTTTTAAGTTTAGTTATACAAAATAAGTTTAGTTGTACTAAATAAGTTTTTTTTTTTTTTAGTGGGGTTTAACGTCGCTTTCAACTGCCATGGTCATATCACGACGGGGGTTTTACCCTCCATTCGCAGGAAACTCACAAACCTGCTACTCACATTGACCTCACCCAGCCTGAGTGGGGCCGGGAAAAGCCAGCGTCACGAGAATTAGAATTTGAATGGTCACCCATCCAAGTCTTAACCTCGCCGGATGTCGCTTAACTTCGGTGTTCTGAAGGGAACCGGTGTATTCAACATGCCATCGACGCTGGCTCTAAATAAGTTTATAGTTATACTAAATAATAAGTTTAGTTTAACTGATTTCAGCTTGATTGTAGCCATGTAGCATTCTACTTACAATCTAGATGTGTTGTTGCTCTAGTCACTAGTGAAATCGCGCCTTCATTCCCCATTGTGTCACGTCAACTTTTCCTTTCAGCTACTTCCACCACCCGAGCAGCAACAACGGTAACCATAGTAACTATCATAACAGTAATTATAATAACAGTAACCATGGCAACAGTAACCATGGCAACACAGAGACGCGCTACAGCTCGCATTACTACGTTGCCAGGTCGCCGCAGGAGGAAATAAACTATAATGGCGGCTATAGTGCCCCGCCCAACTCGACGAACTGGTCCCCAAATCAGTTGACAAGGTACCCCCTCCCCCCCCACGACCCCGCCCCCCAGGTGTTTTAAAACCCCCCCCCCCCCCCCCCCCCCCCCTGCCCCCTCGCTGCTTAACATTGAGCTTTCTGCACTGAACACAAACAAACCTCCACCACTCTAACTTAACCCAGGACTTATTCCTCTAAGATTGATTCTCTTCACTTTCATTTCGCAAATTTTCTACAAGAGAACACGTTAAATGGTCAAAATTCTTAAAATTTTTTTAGAAAGTTGATAAAACTAGACAATTTTCCTGAAATCGTATTACAAAGATTAAGGTAGGTAACCGGCTCACCAAGTCTTCTTGAATCCCTATTGAAATAAAGTGTACTGAAAAGTTTAGGACTAGGTTTGTTTGCAAATGCCTTGGGACTAGAGGAGCGTTTGTAGTGTTCTCTTTTTCAAAGTTTGCAAAGTGATAGATAATTAGCCTTGCTAAATTGGTCCCTGGTATCACAGGAGGAGCACATTCCTTGTTTAATCAACACCTAACTACACCACCGCTACCAGTGTAATATCTATGTATGTATGTTTAATCCTGTAAATACAATATTCGTATATTTTACCCATTATTCTCCCCAGTATAATTAATTATTAGACATATTATGTATAATCAAACTTGCAATTAAAAGATGAGATTGAGATATGAACAAGAAGAAGAAGGTTGAGATATTAACATATGTAGTTGAACTATTCAGTGATGGGCTGGTAAGGCACTCGTTCCAGGAAGCACTCATACTCTTAAATCTCCCTTTAAACCAAATCTCCCTTTCAGAACGAACCGTCTGATTGGTTAATTTAAACGCAATAACATATCAGAGTGCGTTGTGTGACGGTTGAAACGGAGATTCGGGGATTTTGAGAGTGGATAATATTTCTTCAACAAGATACTGGTGGATCTTAATGGGAAATACTATGAAATAGCCCTAATAGAAGTTTCCGATTTGGTAATTAAATTACTTCCGAAAAATTCTAATATTAGGAATCGAAAGTATTGTGATCGTTTTTTGCAACAAGAAAAATATCTCATTTGAATTTTTCATAACATCCTGAGCAAATTTGGTTTTGTGTCTGTATATCGGCCTCTTAAATACATTCATTGTTACGCGCTAATCTCAGAAACTGCTCAGCGAATTTTGACGAAACTTTATTTACATATAGAAGACACATTGTAAATGGTCCCATTTTTTTTATCAACCGCACTAGCGGTTCTTGGTGATACAGACCTGACCAATAACATTTTACTTCGCTTATATCTCGTGAACGGTACACCCTATTTTTATGAAATTGTACATGCGTATTAGTGTTTTACATAGTGCATTTTTAATTATTTTCAAAAAAATATGATTTAGCTCTGTAATTTAAGAAAATCCAAAAAAATTGGACAAGAAAGTGCAAAAATTAGGTCTTCGGCTTACCGATACAGAATTTTTGTGGGATCTATTGTGTAGAAAAAACGGTATTCTACCATATAAAACAAATTTAAAGAAAATCGGTTAAGCGGTTTTGGTGATACAAGTGATTTAGTATAACAAATAACATCTCAAAATTGCCAAGTGTATGTATTCACTACGAGTATACAACATGGGAACCAATCACGAGGAAGTATTGTGTCCATAATTGGCAGTGTATTTTTGTGGTGAACTGAACAACATAGTGGAATTTGTAAAATTAGCTTTTCATCAGCTCATAGAGGTTTTCATTTTAATTCATGTCTATTTTCCATTAGAATTCTAATAATCTCATTAAGAATTATTTGGGTCAATGATTGTCCAATGTTACCACACTGCTTTGTTCAAGTGGTGAGCTTTGAAATTATCTAATAATATCTCAAGTTTTGTTGTGCTCAAGCTTTTAACTCCGATTCATTTTAATGTCGTTTTTTTCTCATTAGAGGTATTTACAAAATTTAAATAATATTAAAAGACACAAACGGTATTAATTTATATTAATGTTGTGAAATACCTGTATTACTTATCATCAATATCATCGTAATATATTTACAGAAAATGTATTTTTTCATATAATCCTTATCATCTAAAAACAATTTTGTATCTAATTTATATTTTACTTTACATAGTTATATCTCTGTTTCTTCTGGATTAGTTTTGGTGCTAGGTATTATGAAAAAAGAAGAGGTTTATGTTGTTTAACATGATAACATATAATAGAGTTGTAATATATTATGTAATTAACTTGCACACACTACTAAACAGATGCTTCTGAATGGGGCGCATCAACATCTACCTGTACAAAATGCTGCGATTTTCTTGCTTATATGGTGGATTTGCTTCCGGAATATTGTTAAAGCAGCGTCTTAATGATAAGAGCATATGAATCAAATAATTAATAGTCTGAATGGGACGCACCAACATTTACCTGTACAATATGCTACGAATTTCTTGCTTATTTGGTGATTTTGCTTCCGGAATATTAAGAGCATATGACTTAATGTTAAGAGCATATGGAATCAATAGAAATAGATTATTTAATAAATCTGAGTAGAAGTACGACTATCAGTTCTATTCTGAGCCAGGAGACTGAGTAAGTCAACTGGGTCACACATAATAGAGATCGGTGTGATACTTGGGACTTCTCTTGCAGGACTCCTTGAAAGTGGGCGAAAGCTATGCTTTCCTTTAACTTTGATAATAGAAAGCAATAGTTGTACTACTTTTAATCATTCGATATGAGTTGGAACAGTAGTTGATTAAACTTTTTTTTTTATACCACGTATTTTAAATTGAAGAGGGCGTTGAAATGTTCAAATTCATCGAATTTTTCGTTTGCCCAGAGAGGAGAACAGAAGAATTTGCTCTAATACGAGAGCAAAGAATTTGTAAATATTTTTTTAAAAAAACTCCTCAACCTCTTGTAAATTTACATGAAAGCCTTAACTCTGGCCTCACGAGATCTATGTAATCTATTGAGATGAAGGACAGAGAAAATCTTTTTACTCATATTCCATCTCCCAATTGCATTGTCCTTAATGGAGGAATTTAATCACGAACTTAATTGACCATTAGCCATTTGTTTATTAATTTTTTATTTATTAAATAAAATCCCCGATAAGAAATAGGGTTGAATCACTTTTTCATCCTCTCATATCAGCCCCAATATCTAATTTACTCAAGGCTTTATCTCATTATACCCCCGGGTTTTCCTGTTGTATTCCAGAACCATGACACGGGAAGACGTGGCGGTTATACAAGAGAGAAGAATGTCACAGCAGTCACAGAGTGAGTTTTCTTTTTTCTAATCTTGTTTTGTTGTGATCAGAATAATGAAATTTTCTGAGTAATAATATTACTTCCGATAAATTTCTAATATTAGAAGTCGGAAGTATATTTAAATTTTCCAAAAATGATAATAATAGAAAGATAGCATGATTTTTTTTTTTTTTTTAAAGAAGGTTTTAGTAATTGTTACCTAAATTTTGTCACTATTGAAATCAATGAAAAAGTGTAGACCTTAAATTAATAGCACACACTCCCTGCACTGCAAGAAAATGTTTATACTGATGAAAAACCAGGATTTATCGTCAATGTTGGCTTGACATTATGATTTATGACAATAATATGTACTAACTTGTTTAGAAACCACCAACACAATTCGTCGTAGTTCATTATAACAAGACCCCGGGTCGAATCCCTGAAAAGTTGGATTTTTTCGACTGTTTACATTCGTTGTTTGGTGTTCACTCATAATCACTCATACCTCGTGAAAAAAAAATGAGTAGTTACGCTAGTTACTTGTACGAGTAACGACCAGTGACGGCATTATTAGATTAAAAAGAAAATAATGTATAATATGATGTAGAAGACTAAAGGAGACTGCATATTAGTAATGTTACCAAAAAACGAGTGGAGAAGCTCTTGCGACTAGCTTAACTTTTTTTTAAACATTAGTAAAATTAATAAAATATTTTTAAAAAGGTACTCCTGCTCCATCTTCTATTAATCCATAACTGCGTAGGTGGTATCTGGATCCACGAAGTCTCAAAGATACCGCTCGAATGATGGCGAATTGAATTTTTGTTTTAATCATGTATCTTAACTAGCACCCCCCCCCCCCCCCCCCCTCTCTGATTTCAGTGAGCAGTCCGAGTGCGGTCTCCCCCCCCGCCCCGCCCGGCCACCACCGCACCTCCTCCGCCCCCCCCGCGCCCGCCCCTCCCCCCCTCTCCCTCGTGCCCCCTCCTCCTCCCCCCGCCATGCCCCCTCCTGTCCCCCGCCGCCACCCTTCCCCCAGCCCAGCAGCCACCCGACCCAGCAGCAGCCGACACAGGTCATTCACCCCCACACCCTCCCCCGCTCCTCCTCCTCGGATCTCCACCCTCCCTCCCCCTCCCCCCAGGAGATCGGCTCCCTGGCGGCGCAGCTCCAGTCCGCCCGACTCAAGCGTGCCAGCAAGGTGAGAGTTACAGGGACACATAATGAGAGTTAGGGACACATTATGAGAGTTAGGGACAGCAAGGTGAGAGCTAGGGCCAGCAAGGTGAGAGCTAGGGCCAGCAAGGTGAGAGTTATGGGGACACATTGTGAGAGTTAGGGCCAGCAAGGTGAGAGTTACAGGGACACATTATGAGAGTTAGGGCCAGCAAGGTGAGAGTTATGGGGACACATTATGAGAGTTAGGGCCAGCAAGGTGAGAGTTAGGGCCAGCAAGGTGAGAGTTATGGGGACACATTATGAGAGTTAGGGCCAGCAAGGTGAGAGTTAGGGCCAGCAAGGTGAGAGTTATGGGGACACATTATGAGAGTTAGGGCCTTCAAGGTGAGAGCTAGGGACACATTATGAGAGTTAGAGCCAGCAAGGTGAGAGCTAGGGACACATTATGAGAGTTAGGGCCACATTATGGATCAGGATATGAATTTAATCTTAATGAAAACTATATCTTAACACGCCCTCTAATGTTAAAGTTAGTTTAAAGTTTTTCAACCAATCACAACTGACTATACCTAGTCTTGAGGTATCAAAGGGACCAAGTCTAAAAGATTTCACATAAGTAATTGAGATTTCTTACAGCGAGCGTATTGGGCTCTTTGTTATCAAATATCAATATGAATGAGGTGTTTTACCTGAAATAAAAAATAAATATAATCATACAGGTAAGAGATAGTGAAGGATTCGTATTTCTTTATCTTGTAAGGACTCGATGTACAGTTCCCTCAGGGTGTTCCTGAAATCTAGTAAACCATAATTATGTATTTTTTTGTTTTGTAAAGCTCCTTGTAAAAATAAATGAGGTTTTTCCATTCTTAGCCGACAGTATTTACAATTCAAATAATTTATTTAGCATCATATTTTGTACGTGAGGTTTTTCTCTCTCAGTTAACATAATCCCCGCCCCCCCTCTCTGTGGGACAGGCGGGGATACTGACCACTATAGTACCTTATTATACTGCCCATATTTATTTATGGCTCTGAACCGTTCTTATCTCTGTTGGGTTTGCAGCAATCCGCCGAGAACTCTGGCTCTTCCACCACCAGCAGCAGCAGTGGCGGCGGCTACGGCACCCTGGGGCGCGGGGGCAACACAGGCATGGCCTCCATGATGGACGAGATGGCCAAGACTCTGGCGAGGCGTCGCGCCGCCGTCGAAAAGAAGGAGCCGGACCCCAACACCACACAGGTAACAACACCACACAGGTAACAACACCACACAGGTAACACCACCACACAGGTAACAACACCACACAGGTAACAACACCACACAGGTAACAACACCACACAGGTAACAACACCACACAGGTAACAACACCACACAGGTAACAACACCACACAGGTAACAACACCACACAGGTAACAACACCACACAGGTAACAACACCACACAGGTAACAACACCACACAGGTAACAACACCACACAGGTAACAACACCACACAGGTAACAACACCACACAGGTAACAACACCGCACAGGTAACAACACCACACAGGTAACAACACCACACAGGTAACAACACCACACAGGTAACAACACCACACAGGTAACAACACCACACAGGTCACAACACCACACAGGTAACAACACCGCACAGGTAACAACACCACACAGGTAACAACACCACACAGGTAACAACACCACACAGGTAACAACACCACACAGGTAACAACACCACACAGGTAACAACACCACACAGGTAACAACACCACGCAAGTAACAACACCACACACGTAACAACACCACACAGGTAACAACACCACACAGGTAACAACACCACACAGGTAACAACACCACACAGGTAACAACACCACACAGGTAACAACACCACACAGGTAACAACACCACACAGGTAACAACACCACGCAAGTAACAACACCACACAGGTAACAACACCACACAGGTAACAACACCACACAGGTAACACCACCACACAGTTAGTGCTTTGTAGCTTTCTTGTTGGATTTTTATATACTGCGTTTACACCCGTTGACTAGAAGCATACGAGTGGCGACTAGTGGCGGAACTATAGCCAAAAATAAGATTTAAGATTATAATTTTTTTTTTTTTTTGATACGGAAAAAAAGACCAAGTTTTTTACGCGCTAGTCCCGTATTCTAGGTAGCGTAGGGATCCGTTGGTTCGAATCTCAAAGAGAATTCTTTGAGCATTAATTTCGCCTGGTGGTTGCCTTCCACTAAAAGAGTATTATTGATATTATTATACAAATCTGCGCTACCCACTAAAATTATCAACACAAAGAAACACATCTATCTATCTATCTCGGATTAGTGGCCGTCTGTCCTTATCTTAGTTATCTTATGTTTTCTCGACCCCAAAACACTAATAGTCTCTGAATGTCCGGCGAAATCCCAACCAGCCTTGACCCCGCCTCCTTATGGACGGACTCCAGAGCAGCAGCGACATTCCTTAACATAGAAACTTTGAATAGCGTTAACAACATAGAAAAGGAAGAGAATGCCGTTGGCATTAGCACCGACCGCCCTTGATCAAGTTTTGTTTTCTTAATTTTAATATCTATGTATGTATATATTCTCATTCCAACTTGGGAACTAAAGTCAAGAACCTAGCCCTGCTTGTCCAGGGAACGGGAATCTGGACATAGTAAACCAAGAAATAAACTTCTCACACATACTAGACAACTAGGAGTGTGAGCAGGTCAAACTGGTCACAATAGATCTAATAGAGGTCGGTGTGATAATTGGGGCTCTTCTTGTGGGACCCAACCAGTTCATAAAAATAAAATGTATATATTCTATGTCATTATTTTGTAAATAAAACTTGATCCAACTTGTTTAATAATAACAAAGTATCCCATTTGAATAGCACCGCAAAAAAAAAAAAAAAAAAAAAAAAAAAAAAAAAAAAAAAAAAAAAAAAAAAAAAAAAACAACAACAACAACTAAATGACGCTCTTATGTCTCTCGCCAGGATGCGGAGGGGGGCGCTACTGTGGAGCGTCGCGCGGGTAGCGTCGGCAGCGTGACCTGGAACTCTAGCAAGTCGGGATCCACGGGGGCCGCCACGACCAATGGCTGGGAGTCTCCCAAGACTTCCCGCAAGACTCTGGCCTCGTCCTCTGAGGATGTGACGCGTCAGGTGAACGGAGAGGTGGGTTCAGGACCAGCAGTTGGGGGGTCGAGTTGTTGATAATAATATTCCCCTTATGTATAAATAGGGCACCTATAGACTACCAGACCGGTAGTCATTATTATTATTATTATTATTATTATATTCTTTATAGTCCAGCTTTATTATATCTTTATAGTCCCCAGGGAGTAGACCAGCATTGGCTTGGTTCTGGGGGCCCTTGAAAATTATTAGCGTCCTTGAAAAGACAGTGGTAGAAGTGCTGAGTCATTCCTCCACTACCATCGTGCACGATGACGCCACCCTACCTCATCGTTAAGTGAATACATTCGAGTATCTACCATTTGTTTAATATATCGCTATTGGACATTTCGGTTGCAGAAGTGTTTTTAGACAGCTCCGTATATTTCGTCAATATTAAATTAAATAAGTGTCAATTTATGTAATTTTGGTGTTTCAAATAAAGTTTTGTGTTCCTTTTAACGTTTTCTGTTAGTACCTAAAGTGAAAAAGGTGTATTAAGAACGTAATCCTCAGATTCAGTGTTCACTTCGATTCTGATGAATCAAAATTCAAGATGGCCAAGTGCTTTGTAAGTAGATGATTTCATATTCAAACGCATTATCTAATCAGTAATCTTCAACGGTCAAATTGGAATTCGTATTATCTAGTCAACCACGCATGCGTGCTGTAGAAGAGGATGATGGACGTTTGTTAGAGATTATATCAACTACCCACAGAGAGCGTCATGGGAAGAGCTGGATGATAAACAGTAAACAATTACTGATAACGCTGATAACAGAATGACAACAAAGTTGGAGTGAGACCAAGCTGATAACGTACGAGTGGAAAACTGATATCTTATTGGAATTTCGTACAAGTAATTGGAATTTCGTGCAAGTGGAAATCAGATCTTAGAGAGTCCATAGGTTCGAGCCCCGTCCAAACATAAAAATTACTTACCATTAAAATACTTACGATTTGAATTCAACTTGTTCCTAATGTTATTGTTTTGTATGTTGTAAGATGTACACAAAAACTACCGCTCTTCATTTTTATGTGTCAGTTAAGTAACTAATAGAGTTGACATACATCTTTTCATCTCACTTAATCACAATATAAAGTACCTAATCAGGTGGTTTAAACTTATTGTGCCACAAATAATTATAATTATATGTTACTTACGTGTACGCAACTACCTCCTCTATAGATAAACTAAATCGTATTTTTTGTTTTTGCTGTTGTTGTTTACTACTAAATTAACCAAGTATTTTTATAAACTATATTTATCTACTTACTAGAAATAATAATTACCCATCCACATAAATATATGTATGCTTATTCCGGTACCTATCTGAATTTATTATGCCTTTCAAATCAGATTACGACATTAATAATATTTTTATAATTAGTGTACACTTGGGTATTTTGCTTTAAGGTTGCTGATTCATCCTTATAATATTAGATACTTAAATTAAAATGATGGCAGGTCAGGTAACTTTGGAAACTCTGTTTAATCAACTGGGGGCTATGCAATCGGTACAAAATGGTAATCATAGTGAAATTAAAAATAAACTGGACCATATTCAGACAAATTTTGACTCAATTAACGGGGTACTCAATGATCACTCGAACCACCTAAATAGTCTCGAGTATGATAAAAGACGTAAAAATCTTGTTATTTTTGGTGTATCTGAGGATCAGAGAGACTTGGATAAAACAATGCTGTCTTTAATCTCACATCTCAAAATTGGTAATTTTTCTCTAATGGAGATTGATTTTTGCAGAAGATTAGGGAAACAAAAGGACCAGAATAAACCTAGGCCAATTTTACTGGGACTAACGACTGAGAGACGTAAACTGGAAATACTCAAAAATAGTGGAATCTTAAAAGGTACAACCGTCTTCATAAAACAGGATGCTTCTCCAGAAACTCGAAAAGCTAATAAAGACTTGCTCCCAGAAAGAAACAGATTAAGAGACGAGGGAAAATATGCTGTCATTAGGAATGGTAAGTTGATATGTCATGAGAAGGACCCGACCCAGGCTGGTTCAAGTCAAGCAGCGGAAAGAACAAATAAACGTGCCCACTCTTTATCACCGAGCAGTGACCCCAACACTCAAACATCAGTACACAAGAAGGTAAACTTAAATACCAGCGAAAATTCGCTATTAAATAGTACTATGATTCACGAAAATCAGAATAGGGAGAGTACAGAGGAAGTTTTAATTGAAGTCAACCCTGCAGAGTCACAAATCGCCTCCCACACTAGTGTGCCTCAGAACCTACTTCAGCAGAGTATTTTGCCTTTCTTTATTAGCGGTGAAAAAAACTGATTAACGGGTGCCCTACTATACAGGGTGCCCTAAAAATGTGCTTCTGGAATATTAATGGTATTTCTAAACTTAATAATTTATGTTCTGAAGACTTAGCGATTTTATTATCATGGCAAATAATTTGCATAACAGAAACATGGGTCCTAGAAAAGCCTTCTATCCCAAAGCTAGCGGAACACTACAATATAGTCCATTCAGAGGCGGTGCGGGATAAGCAGCGAGGACGAGGCAGTGGCGGTCTTGTCATTCTCATTAGGAAGGGAATCCAATTTCAACTAGTTGATGTTTCAAATCTGTGGATTTTTATTAAAGTACAGTTTAGCCCGAGCATGATGATTACCTTAGGTAACATTTATATTAGTCCTAACTACGCTTTAGATCGAGCAATAGAATCTCTGAAAATACTTTTAAATGAACTGAATGCGAATACTCATAATATTATTATTGGTGGCGACACGAACGCCCGGATCGGTGATTTAAATTACCTTGATGAAAACTTGGCAGATGAGCACGGCTTACTGGCGGAAAGAATTTCTCTGGACGAAGTGGCAAACAGAAGAGGAGAGGAACTGATAGCATGCATGGAGGATCACGGGTTTCTGGTGCTTAATGGAAGAACTTCTGGAGACATCCCAGGTCAATACACGTATTTTAGTAGAGTCGGTAAGAGTGTTGTTGATTTGATCTGGGCTAATCCTGAGTTTTGCAAATTGGTACAGGAGCTACGTGTATCTGATGGCATAATCACGTCCGATCATTTTCCTGTGGTACTCACACTAGATATTCAAGTTGGACATCAACAAAACACTCAACATGTGGCTCAAAAGATATCGCGTTATAAATGGTTACCAGAAAAGGCTTTGGAGTTTAAGAACCGCCTAAATAATTCTACTGTTTCTTCACAGGTTCAGAACGTGTATGCTGATGTTTCGCTTGCTATCGATAAAGCAGCGCGTGACACGGGTATGGTACAAGAGTATTTTACATCTTCAGTTGTTAACATCAATAAACCTTGGTACAATAGTGAGTGCCGGATTTTGAAAAGGAAATGCCGCCAAGCGTGTAGAAAATGGAGAAATAAAAACAAACAGGAAGATCTAGATATTTTTATCAACATTAAAAAAGAGTACTTTCGTGTATGTTCAGCATTTAAACAACAATACGATAAAGATTTGAAAGAAAAGCTACTTAATATTAAGAACTCCCAAGAATTTTGGAAAACCGTACAAAAATTCAAACCCAAGAAACCGAATAACTGTACAGAGATATCTATCACAGAATGGTCAACTTACTTGAGTGAAAAATTTGCAGTTCTACCGGAGGAAAATCATTTGTACGTGGATATCACTCTAACTGATGTTTTGAGGGAACAAATGGATTCTGATTTTTGTATGGGTGAGTTGGAAAAGGGAATTTTAAATTTAAAAAATAAAAAAAGTCCTGGCCCAGATAATATTCTGAACGAATATTTAAAATCGTTAAATCAAGAGTGGAAAAAACGTTTACTTGATTTTATTAATTTTCTTTTTGATGGAGGGGATATCCCTGACACACTCACCAGCTCCTTAATGTTTATGCTTCACAAGAAAGGAGACACGAAATCATGTAGTAATTATCGAAGTATTGCTCTTCTGAACAATATCCTCAAACTCATCACTCACTTGGTATCGCAGCGCGTTCTCGCCTGGAGCGAGGATAATAATGTATTCGCGGAGGCGCAAGCTGGATTCAGGCCACGACGAGGCTGCATGGACAATATTTTCTCTCTCACCAGTATTGTGTCCCTACATCTTATAAAAAAACGTAAACTTTATGCAGCCTTTATAGATTTTAAGACCGCTTTCTCAGAAGTCAGGCATGACTTGTTGTTTTTAAAAATGTTTGAATTCGGAATCTCTGCTAAAGTAATCTCATTATTACGAAGGATTTATCAGAGAGCAACAACTCAGATTAGAGTTCAGAATATCAAAACAGCCAAAAGTCTAATAACCAAAGGCGTTTTGGAGGGTGATTCTATATCGCCTGTTTCATTCATCATTTTCATAAATGACTTGGAAGAATACTTCAAGAAACATGGGGCGGAGGGCGTGTCAATTAACAGCTCGATAAATATTTTGCTTCTTCTCTACTGTGACGATCTTACCATTCTTGCCACTAGCAAAGTAGATATGCAAAAAAAGCTAGATATCCTTTCGTCCTACTGTCGAGATAATCGAATGACGGTCAATGAGGCCAAGTCAAAAATAGTTGTATTCAGGCGAGGAGGAAGACTAGCCCGCACCGATACATTTCAATACAATAATAAATCGTTAGAAGTAACTTCTGATTTTGTATTCCTGGGTGTGAAACTGTCATCTCATGGTGTATTCTATAAAGCTGCACTTCAAGCTATGTCAAAGGGCAGGATGGCGATCTCCAGTGTTAGGAATACCCTGGTAAACTCGAGGATGACGTCACACGATAGTCGTATGAAGCTCTATAATTCTATAGTTTGTACAACGCTACTGTACGGAGCCGAGATCTGGGGAAACAGGTATGAAGATCTGATTGAAGTCTGTCAAAGTCAATTCCTGAAATCTGTGTACGGCTTGGCTAGATCTACGCCTCATTACATGCTCCGGATCGAGATGGGCGTGGTGAGACTCGCGTACCTTGTCTTCAAGCAAACCCTGGCATGGTGGTTGAAACTACTAACAATGTCACCAGAGCGATATCCTCGAATTTGTTTTAACGAACTTGTGACCACAGACCAACTGTCCCGGAATATTGACAAATACAACTGGGCAACTCTTCTCAAATATCGACTCGTACGGTTAGGACATGCTGAAGTATGGGAAGCGCAGTCACCTGAACTTTTAAAATCTAAAATGAGCGAGATATTGGATTCATTTAGATTTAAGCTAGTTGAAGAAGATTACAGTAGGCTTGAAAATTCGTCTTATTGTACCTTGTATAAAGAGCTGAATCCAAAACCTTTGACTGATAATATGATTCCAAGTACAAGAAAATATTTACTACTGACAGGTAATATCGACAGGACTAGGGTTATAGCTCAGATTCGTCTATCAGGGGATTTAAAAGTAAATTTCTTTTTAAATAAAATAGGTTACACATGGAATAGTGAAGAACATTGTAGCATTTGCAATTTACATGAAAGTGAAGACCTTCAGCATTTTTTATTCAAGTGTCCTCATTATAAAGCCCTAAGAGACCATTATCTTAATAAATGGATAGTACCGGACGAACAATGTTCAACTAAAGTTCTAGTTGATAATCCATCCAGATCTGACATCAATAATATTTATTTTTATGTTCAGGCAGCTTTAAAGCTGAGAGCCTTTCTTAGGAATGAATAGGCGAAATAAATGGAGAGGTTTATTATGTACTGTATTCTTATATAACTATTATCCTATACAATTAATTTTTATTTTTCTCATAAATAGTTGCATGTTGAATATATATGTATTATGTGTAATGATTTCTACGGATAAGATATATCCATCTAGTCTACTGATCTCGCCTTAAATTATCTTTAGGTGTAGTGTAGACAATAATTTGTTTTTGTTTTTTTTGTTTAAGAAGACTAAATATTAATTCTAAAAAGAAGGTAAATATTAATTCTTTGCGTGTTTGTTTATTTATGTTTATTTAAATCAATAATTATAGTTGGGTGATTTTTGTCATTTTTATTCATCAATTAATAATTATTATGTATTAAAAAAAAAAAAAAAAAAAAAAAAAGTTTCAATGATTTGTATAATATAGTTAAAAACCGACCTCAGTAGCTTGATCGATGGGGCGGCGGACTCGTAGCCTGGAGGTCGGTGGTTCGGGTCCCGGATTCAGCGTAGATTTAGAAAAGCGAGTTTGAGTAGTTGTGATATCGCGAAAGTGATTAACACAAATATGATAACTAATATAGTTAAAAATATTAGTCTCAGAGGTGCTATTTAGCTAATGTTTTACATCTTTTTGTTACTATACCTATACCATGTATTTTTGTGCCAACCATTGTAATATTTTTTGTTTAAAAATAAATACAATTATTTTTATCTATCTATCTATCTATCTATCTATTGGACATTTCATCCCTACTCACATCAAATCCAAGTTTCTCTCATGACCTCCCAAGACGAAAAATCCTCACTACAGCCCGCTATAATAAGATTTTTTTAACCGACCTCAGTAGCTTGATCGATAAGGCGGTGGACTTGTAACCTGGAGGTCGGTGGTTCACGAAAGTGATTAACACAAATATGATAACTAATATAAAAAAAATATTTATCCATACAATTTCTGTTCGGCCAGGTGAATGGTAACTCAGGCGGCTACATCACACCCGCGGACCTGGACAATGTGAAGCAAGAGATTCTGAGAGAGATGCGGCGGGAACTCGGCAAGATAAAGACGGAAATAGTGGATGGTAAGTCATTCGTGTGGAAATAGAGTAAACAGTGTGTTTCAGTATAAATCAGTATAAACAAAAAAATGAGAAGTTGTTCTAGATTTACATGAATATCAGATCATACCTGAGTCGTATTTTTCTTTCTAACTAAAAAAAAATTCCTGGTTAGGTTTTTTCCAAATATTTCCATTTTATTCCAAGGTCATTCGTGAAAGAAAAATGCGTTTGGTTACTTTTAAAGATAAACAATGGACTTAACCTATAAAAGAACTGGAAGCAAGAATTTTCTACTTCCACTTTGGTTAACTTTGGAAGTGGAAATTTTTCCTCTTCCAAAAGAAAAATGACTTGCTTCCAGTTTGGTTCATTTTATTCCCGTTTGGTTAACTTTGGTTAGAAAGAAAAATACGGCACTGGACAGCTGTTTCGAGCTTATTTGCTCTCATCAGCAGGTAATAGTTCTGAATATCCATGCCATCAACTAACGTCTCTATTTTAATCAGTATAAACTTTTTTCTTCAATTTTACTATAATAACTAGACGCGTTGCGGTCAGACCTGCAGCGCGTGTGGGTTTATCGAGGCATGGCTGACTTGTAATAAAAAATTACAAATATTTTAGGACAATAATCAAAAGCTTCCGCGACTTGATAATAAAAAAGGTCGAACTTCACTACCTAACATCCAGATTTGAGAGCGAAAAAGATCAACTTTAAAAAATTGGGTAAGTAATTATACATTTTTGTTCAAGGTAAATTAGACTTGAGAACCATCATCTGTTTTTCATTTCAGCAATCAAGCTGGAGCTGAGTAAGAGATAATCGCCGACACCTGACCTTCTATCTCCATCTCACATTGTGGGCGGGGCCTAGTGTACAACAATTTACATAGGCCGGACCTGGTCAACAATTCTTCACATAAGTGTGTTTACATCATTCGTGATTGCCAGTAAGATTCCTCTCGATTGACGCACTGTGAAAGGCTTGGACATTCCCAATGGATTTGACAATTCAGACTGACTGAAATTTGCATTTGTATAAAATTGACGAGAATGGTAGAAGTAAGATTAAGAAGAGAGAACTCAGACGCAATGACGAGACATGCAGCAGGTAACACAAGAGAAGATTCATTCTCTTCATCCGAAGCACACTACCTGTTGAACAATATTAAATACAGGGTGATCACAAAGTCTGACCCCACTCCCAGTATGTGTTCTATGCTGTATCTCTAGAAAAAGAATTGGTAGAAGGATGATATTTTTTCATGAGAAATCCTCTCAACTACACCTTTCAAACATACTCAACCTTATCTGATAGTGTTAGTTTTGGGCTGGCTGTACAGTTACTGGCCGCCGCGCAGAGTGGGGTGAGACTTTGTGTCCACCCTGTATATCTGGTAGGTAGAAGTCGCAAGACTTCTTAAGCCTTTTTTTTAAGAAAAAAAAGTTGAACAATTTTTTTTTTTTTTAAATATTTAATCTTACGTGTTTCTCATTCCCAAATCCCGGTTGACATTCATATTTGACAATGAATTGCGACTGGCTTAAAATAGTCTTTATACGCCCCTCCTATGATTTGCTTTTATTTGTCTTATAAATCCCGATCTCTTTAGGTCCATTCCTTCCCCCCCTCCCCCTTCTTGTAACATAATTATTCTCGTTATGAAAGATACGCAATGTATTTGTGTATTGTTTTGTCTACTCCCCCGCATACACAGTGCATTTCCATGTTATGTCTTGTGTATTTCCCGTACGCAGTGTATTTCCTAATGTATAGTTGTATTTTTCCCGCCTAGTTCTTATCATAATCAAGTGGCCAAATAAGAATCATATTCAGAGAGCTTCAGACTGTTATCTCTCCCCTTATCATATTGTTATATTCATACGTACTCTCGGCTTCTTCTACTACATACATGTATGCTTTCCATCAGTGAGAGATGGGAAAATGGCTCACCTATTATTCAAGTGTATTTATTCTATATGCACTGGTAAAATAAGTTATTGAACTCTTATAGATCGTTGAATATAAGCAACAGCCAGCGAGCCTTAACTGGTTAGTTTAAAAAAATATGCACTGGTAGTCAAGTGGTTAACGCACTAGTCTGGTAATTCAGGTAGCGTAGGGATCCGTTGGTTCGAATCCCACCCAGTGCATGAAATTTTCCTCATTAATTTGAGTTTGTGACCACAAAATAATAAGACTCTGAGGGTTAGGTGGTAAAAAATGCTCGGAGCATTAACCTCGCCTGGTGGCTACCTTCACTAAAAAGTGTTATTATTATTATTATAAACAAATAGTTTAGTATGAAGGAGATGTTGATAAGAAATAAATAACGAAAATTTCCCGTCTCCCACTTATGTGATCGCACCAAACCAACTTTTCGGGAACCAAAAAAATATTGTTTTTTTTTAAGTAGGGTTTAACGTCGCTTTCAACTGCCATGGTCATATCACGACGGGGGTTTTACCCTCCATTCGCAGGAAACTCACAAACCTGCTACTCACATTGACCTCACCCAGCCTGAGTGGGGCCGGGAAAAGCCAGTGTCACGAGAATTAGAATTAGAATGGTCACCCATCCAAGTCTTAACCTCGCTTGATGTCGCTTAACTTCGGTGTTCTGAAGGGAACCGGTGTATTCAACATGCCATCGACGCTGGCTAAAATATTGTTTAGTTTTGCTAGTGGAGAAGCTCTTGCGACTAACTTAACTTGTACCCCCCTCTGAATTCAGTGATTTTTCATTATAATTTGAGAATTTGTAAATGATTATTGCCCACTGCACTTGTTTGTTGGTGTTATAAACTGAAACTGTCCTACCATTTCAGAAGCTAGGTTCCCTACAGTTGGTTTGGCCCGGCACATGTAGGTGCATATCATATTCTATTAAATAAATACCGTTCTACTTACTATTTAACCAGTTAGTTGTAATTTTGTGTAAAGTTTTGTTTGAATTTTGCTCACTTTTTTAAATTTTACTGTTCATTTTGTCGTGCGTTATTGATATCAAACATAGATTTATAAAAATATTAGACAGAAACCTCTTTCTAGACAACGTTCTGTGTCACTCTAGATTTATGCAACAATCTTTGATATCTGAATGTAGAAACAAAATCCCGTTGGCTTACATTACGTTTTCAAATATCAAAGTGAGATTAGTTTGCAAAAACTCTGTAATGCTGGGTTCAGAGGTGTGAGTTATCTTTTTATTTTAGACAATGTTTTTTATATATATTACCTTAATAACTGGATACCTATTTCTAGCAAATTAAATTCTTTTGTACGCATTTCACAAGTACCAGGGAATGAGCTAGCACAAGTATTTGTATTTCATGTGATTGTTTAAACAACTGTTCATCCTCAGTCTGGTTTTGTAAATAATTTAAAACAAAAAAAAAATGTATTTATTGTATACATTGAAGTTTCACAAGACCACTGAGAAAAAAGTGAAATAAGAACAATGCCTAGTCACATGATACGTGAATCTTTAAAAATTGGGATGGTGGTAAAAAATTCTTGGAAATTTTATGTCGTGGGGACTGATTTTTTTCCTTCAATACATGTAATTAGTAGAAATATGAATCAGATTTATCTATAGTTCTGCTTTTCCAATTTTATGAGCAAGTATCTATGCTAATAAATTTAGGAATTTGTATTTATCTTGTAAGAAAAACACTTTTTTTCTCCTGTATAGCTACATAAGTATCTTATTAGTTGTTATCCATAGCTTTTTTTATTGGTTGTTTCAAGCTCGTAGATGTATTTTAATTTAATCAACATGTTGACGGTATCTTCAAAACGATAAGTGTCAAGTTGTTACTTTTTTACTTTCCTTTCTGTTGAATATGAAATTATATTACTTCAGAGGGGAAGGTAATGAACTGAATTTTTATTTCGTAGAATTTTCATTCAACTTTTTATGAGAACTGATTTTGACTTACAGAAGTTTTATATTATAGGAACCGATTTCTCGATAGTTTTATATAATAGGAACAGATTTCTCGATTTACTCTAGATACAGAATTAGAAGTTGTGGAGTAATAGAGATCGCACAAACTTGACTAGAACTGCCGCAAATCGTGCAATATTTGCGAAATATTTATGAGTTCGCTGTAAAATGAATTTATATTATTCTATTTTAAGCTTTTATCTCAATAGTTTCATTATACATTAAGAGTAATATCTAATGGGTGTGTTACAAATTAAAGATATTTATACATTATTTTATCTTGTGTTACTTTAATACTTATCTTTGATATTATGTATAAGGATAGGTACAGTTATTATTCATTAGCTAATCAATAGTTAAAAAAATCCTGTATCAAATAATTAGAACAACTTAATCCATGCATAATATATGGTATCACAAATGTGTTAAACTAAAGAAGAAAAAAGTTGATCAAAAATATATTAGAACAAAGATATACTTGCGTCAGATTTCCCGTTTTTTCTTTCAAAAGAAATGAAATTTGGACAGAAAATAAATTTCTAGATAAATGTAATTTGTGTAAGGTAAAAGATTATTTATTATTGCTCTGTACGATCA
Source organism: Bactericera cockerelli (assembly GCA_024516035.1). Lineage (NCBI taxonomy): Eukaryota > Metazoa > Arthropoda > Insecta > Hemiptera > Triozidae > Bactericera > Bactericera cockerelli. The sequence continues at coordinate 11,321,166 of CM044956.1, read as the reverse complement.
ACAGCATTTCTATTTCTTAATTACTTCTGACAAGTAAATATTTTACATTGATTTAATTTTAAAAGTATGCTACTATGTGTAAATGTAATTATACAAATTTATTATTCTTAATTTTTTCTATCTGATGTAAATAATATCATTAACATAAAGACATTTTTTATCTCTCCAATTTGATATTATTGTAATTTTATTGTTTTCAATGAGGAGGGTGTTTGGTTCTTCACAGATGGTTGTGAGTGAAATTTACTTTGCGTTCACTTTATTGTAGTCACATTTAATTGTATTTGACGAATGAAACTGATATTTGATGTTGTCTAAATTCGATTTTAGGAATGTTTTGAAAAGATCCTCTATATTTTATAACTTCTTATAGGGAGGACTACTACTATTAACGGATACTGTTTCCGAAAGCTACTTAAACAATACAAATGTATTTCTATGTATAGGAAGAGCGAAAAGAAAATTTACCGCAGTAAAAACTTTATTAACTAGTAGTTCTGTGAACTGTAAACCTCACACAGATTCAACTAACGCATTATAAATGTTAAACAAGCATGAGGACATAGAGACCTTTCATTCAATACTCCACTCGATGAGTATTAATAAAAAAAATATCAAAATGTGATATCACGAAAGTGATGAACATTGAACACATATAAATATGACAACTTAATGTTATCATATTCTACTCAAGACAACCTTCTCTCGAAGTATTGAGATTTTAGATATCAAAATCATTCGTCGATTTCTTTCCATTAGTAACTCATAATTTTTTTCCATTTTGTTGGCCATTCCTTTTACTTTTTACATATTTAAGTACAATATCTACCTACCCTGGGTTGCAAGAACATTTTTCAGTAAGAAGAAAAACTTTGCCACTAGCAAATATTTTCTGTCAAAAAAATTCGCCCAGTCTAGTTTCGAACCTGAGAACTAGGTATCAAGAGGCAAAGGTGTTTGTCACCACGGCGATTATTACTATTACTTACGTGGGGAAACTCAGAGTATGAATAATACAAGTTCCTGAGTATTTTGCTTTACTCTCTAACTCTATCCTACTTTTTGCTTGGTCTGATCATTCGAATGAGATTTGAATGTCTTCGCCATTCTTGTATCTAACATAAAAAAAATATTATTTGCCAATTCACGAAATATGATTTCTGCAATTTTCGTCGATTTTTTCTTATTTGCTTCATTATTATTTAAACTGTCTTAATGGACATAATATTTTAGAATAATTTGCTTTGAAACTTCAGCCATCTCGAGCAGAATCGAGTTTTTGTCGACATGGAATAATTGACACTTGAGAAAAAAGAAAAGAAATAAAGTCAATGTTTGTCCTCCAATGTATTTAATGAAAATTTTGTACTCGTTCCCTTATTGACATTCCAAACAGAATCAAATACCCTGTACATACAATAGAATACATTTTTACTAGTCACTTTTTCATTATTATTTCCTGTAATTAATGTTTTTTATACCTAATTATTATAAAGACAATTTATTTTTTAATCATTGATCTTTTTGTTGTTATTTTACTCGTTTCATTTTTCCTTATTCAGGATTAAGTGTTTTTCAATTAATCAGAAAAATCTTTCTGATGGGCTAGAAGAGACACATAAGCAACGTTCAGCTTGGTGAGGACACGGATTGGTGAACGCTCAGATTTGATTCCTTCCATTGTCATCATGGCAATCTACGTTCTACTGGCTATTGCCGGACCCACTGAGGTTGGTGATGTTAATTAATATGAGTAGCTGGGTTGTTTGCCCTGCGAATGGTGGTTAAAACACCCGTCTTCAACTCATGTAGTTGCCTAACTAACTAAAACCATGTAGTTGAAAGCCACGTTAAACACAAGTAAACATGCAGAAGACACAATAGATCCCATTTAGATACATATTCTTTATGATCTGCTTTAAGGAATGGTCTCCTAATACTTCTGGTGAAATATACAGAAGCTAGACTCTAGTCTAGATCATGATCCAGCCTCAGTTATTAACTGCTTCAAGTTATAAGCTCCTCATAATACTCCTGTTGTAATATCTACAGAAAATACATGGTCTCCATCCAGCCTTAGTTATTAACCGTTTATTTTAACTACTTCGAGGTATAAACTCCTAATACTTCTGGTGGAATATCTAAGAGCTACTAAACTCAAGATACTGTTGTTGTTAACTCTTTTTTCAACTGCTTCAAGGTATAGTCCCCTAATACTTCTGATGTTATATCCAGCGGCCAGACATGTTCAAGCCTCAGTTTTTAACTGCTTCTATGTGTACATAGTTTCCTAATATTTTCAGATGTAGGTAATATTTATCTGACCATTTTTTTTTTTTTTCTCAAAGAGAAATATAGAGAACTGGGAAAGACAACTAGAAATGAAAACACAGAAGGCTAACGTGCGTATTTACAGTTAAACATTCAACAAGAATTTCTCTTTTATTTCATTCACATTCATCATATTCATAATATAACACCTCTATTTTTAATAGATTTTTTATTTAAAAAATATTAAACTAGGTAAGAATTAAATTTAAAGATATTGACACATTGAGATGGTTAAACATTAGGTATTTACATTGCATAATTATACTATCTTTATAGTACGATCAAAACAGGATTTTTTAATGCCTCTCTACAAGGTATTCCTAAAAAGCACAATAGTACTAGGAGAGTCATGGAAAATAAGATTTATAATATTGATTAATTATTTACAATTAATGTGAAAGAAAAATCATCATTATCTAGTCTAAATATCCTAGCAATGGATCCGTGATTTGTGGATCGCATCTCATCCAATGCTTAGATTTTTCCTCATTTCTTTTTTGTGACCACCAAAGACTCTGAGGGTTAGGTGTAAGAAAATTCTTTGAGAATTAACTGGCCTGGTGGTAACCTTCCATTAAAGAGTACCTAGCCAGAGTCGATAGCACGTTGAATACACCTTTTCTCATTCAGTCACTGCAGTTAAGTTACGTCCAGCGAGGCTAGGATTTGGATCGGTGACCTTTCAAAATCGAACCCTCGTGATGCTGGCTATTCCCGGCCCTACTTAGGCTGGGTGAGGTTAATTTGAAAAATCATACATAAATTAAAATATACAACACATAATTTCAAGTAGTTATATCTGGTGAGTGTCATTGAATACACAAAAATCTGCGAAGTTGAGCAACGTCAAGCAAGGCTAGGACTTGGTGGGTGGCAAGTTAAATTTAAACCCAGTTGGGATGAGGTTAATATGAGTACGTAAGTGAACTCGTTCCCGGTCACCTGTGTGCAAGTCGTTTGGGCTACACCTCTTGACCTCGGCGAATATATTGTAGGGTAATAATAATAATGTATTTTTTACTGTGCAGAAATTACATATTTGATTTCATTGATGATGACAATACATTGAAAATACATTTTTACAATAGGTACGTAAGATTACGTACTTACGTAATACGTAAGAAAAAAAATGTACTAGTAATTATTATTATTGTAATTCTACGAGTATTATAAAAAATATTCTTGTAATTTTCTATTATACACAAAATCTATTATAAACATTATTCTAATTTTCTTTAATACACAAATTCTATTATAAACAAACAAATTCTTTCGAACTAAACAGATACACGGAACAATTTTTTGAGCATCACAATAGTTCGGCCAGGTCCTCTTGCTTGGTTCAAGCCCATGCCAAGGTGCAGTATCGACATGGGCTTGGACCCGGCATGAGGATCTCAACTCGGCAAAAAATTATAATTAAGTATTCATTTGATTTTTTAAGACAGTTGAGAATATTATCAAACAATTTTTTTTTCTTTATGAATTTATATTAAAAGAGGCTCTACTTTGAATGTCATATGCCCCTTATCAAATAAGACTCTGATTTTCTAATAAGTACGATTTTCTAATACAGGTATACGATGGAGTGTGTCCCATCATGTAAAGATCTCATTTATTGGCTGCATAAAGTTAAAAATATTACGGTTCTAAATTTACTAGTGAACCAAGGACTCTGAATGTTACAGATCTCTCTTTAAATAAATATTAATAAATAAAATACTAGCTTAAAGCTAGCACTTGGTTGCTGCAAAGGTTAGCCATTGCACGCGTGGCTGGTGTCTCACTTGGATTTGCATCTGGAATACTTACTTTTTAGTGACTCCTTTAGTCCATTTTTTACTATAAAATTATTAGACATTTGCTCTTCTCTTCATACACGATGGGTAGCCCAACTCCAGTCAGAGTAAAATGGGGGACCATTTTCCCATGATCGCAGCTGGGCCATCATAAAGACTTCTGTCTGAATATAACTGCAGCTAGAATCTCGACAATTTTTCTTGAGTTCTAAGATATCATGGAAAATTAAGGCAATCAGTGAGCCAGTTTGTATGTACTTGTAAGTAGGTAGGTACCTAAATTGTACATACAAAACCTCAGCTATGTTTCTTTGTGTATGTCTCTTTCTATGCACATAGGAATATTGCATCAGCCGCTTAAAGGACAAATTTATTAATATAATTATGGACTATTGATAGTATTGATCTTTTAGAGGCTGAAATTTGGTCTCAGCAGGTGTTTTCACAGGTAAGTAGGTTCGAGCTATTAGTTGCTAATATTCTCAAGTGTCTTTTTAAATTCTCATTGGTTCACAATAATTGTGAACTAATGAGAAACTAAATTTCTACCTACCTATTTTTTTTTTACTTATAAATATCTTAATTTTATGAAGTAGGTATTAACAATACTCTCATAAAGTTTAACATTTACGTACGAGTATATACTTTTTTTAATTCAATTTAAACAGAGTAGATTTCGCATTTTTTTTATATATTATAAAGATGAGTGTTTCACAGCCTTTTTTATTTCGGAGCCATGAAATAGGAGCTACTGTAGACGCTTGTGGTCTGTGTGTCACTTCTCACCCCTCTGATGGGTGAGAAGTGACACAATACTTCCCATTTAGGTGCTGGGTCAACACGAGCGCACCGGAAGGTATCCCTAACAAACAATTGTAACCAAATTAAGAGTAAAATTTTTTGTCGGCTCGGGGAATCGAACCCGGGACCTTCTGTATGGCAAGCGAGTGCTTAACCACTGAGCTAATCGCGCGTAATCCAAGTTACTCACGTTCACAATGATAGCATCAATCGTTAATTTTACCTTTTTATGTAAGTACTCTACAACCCTAATAGTACCCCCGTCCCTAATAGTACGTTGAATCAAATAGAATCGTTGGCGTTTGGTAGGGCATCCAGGCGTAAAAATGTGCCAAAACCAACCAACTTAAACCATGAGGCTGAACAATGCCGATCCCAAGTATGTTTGGGAAAAGGCGAAGTGACAGAAGAAGAAGACTACTGATCTTATTGATCAACCCAAGCCTACTTGTGATCGATCGGCATTATTATTTTTATTCAACACTTTATTATAATTATATGTAATGTAATGTAGCCTTTATTTGTACAATTGAATTTACACACAACAGAAATACATAGTATATGGGCATCTCGTACAAAATCAGCTTAATATCTGAGGCCTATATAATTTTATAAATGGACATATGCACAATACAAATAATTATGGCCAACCTGTTCCTCATGGGTGAGGTTGGTTGGTTCCGACACTCCTCCTCCCTGATTTTACGGCTGAATGTCCCTCCTAACGCAAACCTTGTAAAGAGGGCCGACAATTTCTGTCATTGTCTTTTGCCCTAACATCACTGGTACCAGGGGTCAACGACCCCCCGTGAGACAAAATAGGTAGAAATGTATGCCAAATCAATCCCCCCAAAATCTATTCAACACAATGGAAATTATTATTTGTTCTCGGCTAGGATAAACATTTTTCTTGACATTTTAAATTTTAGAGCGTCCAGAAAAAGCATTGAGAATAAAGTAAATCTGTTCGCTTGTAGCTCCAATTGTATCCAAGATCCTATTTTTTTACTATACAGTCTATACACAATTAAATAGTTTTCCCTGGCATTCATTTTAGTTTTGATTTATGTTCACTAAGGACCGAATTATAAAACAGGATTACATTTAAGATAAACTAGACCCTCCCTCAAGTCTGAGTTTCAAACATGTATTTTTTGTCTGATAGGTCGGGCAAACATGCCCGACCTATCAGATAATCCAATCCTGTTTTATAATTTGGCCCTTCTACTCGTATTTGTATGTATACCTACTACTTATATTATATCTTAAACATAATTATGCACAGTAATTTTTCTTATCATCTATTCTATCCTAATTTATGCACAGTGTTGTCTTATCATCTATCTTATACTAATGTATGCACAGTGTTGTCTTATCATCTATCCTATCCTAGTTTATGCACAGTATTTTCTCTTATCATCTATCCTATCCTAATGGTATGCACAGTGTTGTCTTATCATCTATCTTATCCTAATGTATGCACAGTGTTGTCTCTATCCTAATGGTATGCACAGTGTTGTCGTCAACATTTGAACTTGACGTCCGCCACGCTATTGTCGAGCGAGAGGTCGGACTCATGACGTCACAAGGCCATGGGGTGGGGGGGGCGGTCTCAAATCCTGAAGGAGCCCTCGGGGTGGCCGGCCCGGGCCGCACAGAAGCTGAGGGAGAAGCAGAGGAGCAGCAGGAGCACGGCCGCGCCCAGCAGGTAGAGGGACCAGGACAGCTGACATGTTCCTGGGGACACGAGGATTCAAGGTCAACATTAACAAGTGTCACAAGATCTAGATCAAAATCGCATCAAAATCTGAACCCTGGTACCACGAAAAATAATCTCAATCATGTTATTAACCCTAGATTGGTAGATATCCGTCATTTTGACCGACACATGGGAGGAACGGATTTTTTCTCCTCTTTACACTTATCAGAACATGTCCAAACTCCCAGATATGCTATCCCAGTTTAGTAGTGAGTTGACCTTCAAGTGAGTGAGACCTGTGTCAGTGATTTCGTTAGTTTAATTAAAAATTTCGTAAAGTATAGGGGGTCATTTTGGCGGGTATGTAGCAATTGTAGCATTAACATGATATCGTGGGGGTCACTCTGACATGTTCAGGGATAGAATAATAGAAGTCAGTCAGAACATTGACTACTTCACTGATTCATTTACTGGTCGCCCCATCTCTTTGTTTCTCCATGTTTCCCCTGCGATTATACTATTTTTTAAGAAATAATGTAGACTTTAATTAATATAAGTATGTCTCTTTTGGTTCTTATCTTTTTGTTTTTTTTTTTTTCAATTTGATTTTGGCTGAAAAAATACATGGGAGTCAAATTGACGGGTATCTAGCGTTCACGTATTAAAAAGGGACCCTACCTATCTAGGGTTAAAATGTAAACTGTAATGTAAGGGTCTGGGATCAAGGGTCTAAGGTTATATAATAACTTTCATATTTTTCATTTCATTTGTATATATTTATGTATCTTAATATATAAATGTCAAAGTCACTGACTGACCACTGACTGATCATCGCTCTACAGCCCAAACCGTAATACCTAGCGAGCTGAAATTTGGTAGGTAGCTTTGTCTTATAGTCTAGATGTGCAATAAGACGGGATTTTTCGAAACTCCCACTACAACACCTGCCATTGGCGAAAAAGGATTTTTTGCTTTCACGGCCATGCCTCGGCCCGCAAAGCGGGCGACAGCCCGCTAGTGTATTATATTGTGACATCAAATTGTATTTTGAATTAATAAAGTATTATAGGGTACTCTGATGTGCCGCCTACCTAGAAATCCCAGGACTTCCCGTTTCCCTTAACATGAGCTCATTGATTTTAAAAGATAAAGATAAGAAAAATAGCTAGTTATCTGTGTCATTATGTCGCAATTTTTTGGTGGGTAGCATCGACATGACGAGAACTAATGCTTATGTATCATATCTCCAACCAACCATCATATTCCAATAACAATCTCGTAATGCCGCCACTGGTCGTTGCCCACTCTACAACAACCCCAATTGTCCTCACGAGGCTAGGATAGGCCCCGACATTCAAAGTACAGAGCCGAAAAAATCCGACCCCGCCGGGATTCGAACCCGGGTCACCTGGAGTGCAAGCCGAGCATGCTACCGCTAGGCCAAGGTGACTACAGCTCATTGATTTAGACTAGGTCAAATTTAATCACGAATCGGAATTGAGCGAACGAATTACTAAAAAATATACGTTTAACAGTAATTTTTCTCACAATAAAGAACGGAGAAGTTTAGGTAAATTTCATTTTCTTTCACATTTCTTCATTGAAAATCCCTGGAAATACAAATATTTGTTGTACTTTTACGGCGAAATTAATAGATACCTACTCGTATTTTTGTAGTAGGTATCTCTATGAACTTAAGTCTAGATTTTAGAATTCTAGATAAATGGTGGTGAATCTTTTTACTTTGTGGTTCTAAGTAATTACTCTCTTTTTAGAGTAATTAGAGCAAAAGTGGGGTTAGTCACTTCATACTAACTTGGCATAAAGAACTATCTACAGCAAGTAAATAGTAAAAGCATGAATAATAGAGAAACTCCATTAAAGAGGTGTCTAAATTCAAAATGGTCCTGACGCGGTGGCATTTATCAGGGGACGAATAATTCATTTCCGGCACCATTCGGGTTCCTTTTATGTCAAGCCACGGCCTTGTGCAAGTTCTATGAAGTGTGAGGCGGACACTGTGGTAATTAGCCGAGTGCCTTGTAAAGCCGGCGTGGCGGTACAGCTGTCGTTAATGTACATAGATGAGCTGGCCAGGGTTGCCTTTGAACTTTCCAGTGGAAGAGGAGAGGGGGGGGGGTGGGATAGGAGGGGGGGGGAGGCTGGATAGGGGAAGTAATAGACAGGAACAATTTAGCAATGAATTCTGGAATAGGAGAGGGTTGTAGGGATCGTACCTCCTATTTTATTCGAATGTGTAAAAATGAAGGGGTGGTGAAAGAGAGGGGGTAGGGGGGGGGAGAGAGAGAGAGAGAGAGAGAAATAGAGGTGAATAGAGAGTGGGGGTGTGGGCGAGAAGGAGAGAGAGAGGGGGAGAGAGAGAGGGTGAGAGAGAGAGAGAGAGAAAGAGAGACATTTGAATACCTATCATTGAATATGGGGGAGGGGAGAGAGAGAGAGAAATAGAGGTGAATAGAGAGTAGGAGTGTAGGAGAGAGAGAGAAAAAGAGAGATAGAGAAAGAGAGAGAGAGAGAGGGAGAGAGAGAGAGGGAGAGAGAGAGATAGAAAGAGCAAGAGAGAGAGAAAAAAAGAGAGAGAGAGACATTTGAATCCCTATAATTGAATAGGGGGAAGGGGAGAGAGAGAGAAATAGAGGTGAATAGAGAGTGGGAATGTAGGAGAGAGAGAGAGAGAGAGACATTGAATCCCTATACTTGAATAGGGAAGAGAGAAAGGGAGGGACACAGTTGAATTGTACTCATTGCATAGAGGGGGGAAGAGATAGGTAGAGGTGAATATAGAGTGGGAGTGTAGGCGAGAGAGAGAGAGAGAGAGAGAGAGAAAGAGAGAGAGAAATAGAGAGAGAGAGAGATTGAATAGAGGAGGAAAGACAGAGATAGAGGTGAATATAGAGTGGGAGTGTATGGAAAAGAAAGAGGGAGACATTGAATCCCTAGTCTTGAATAGGCAAGAAAGAGAGGGAGAGATAAAGAATTGAAAAGGAAAAAGTGGGTGAGAGGAAAGGGAGGGAGACAGTTGAATAGAGGGGGGAAGAGAGAGATAGAGATGAATATAGAGTGGGAGTATGGGTAAAAGAAAGAGGAAGACTTTGAATGTCTATACTTGAATAGGCAAGAAAGAGAGGGAGAGAGAGAGAAGTGAATAGGTAAGAGTGGGTGAGAGGAAAGAAACGGAGGGAGACAGTTGAATCCTACTCATTGAATTGAATAGGAAGGAAAGTGAAAGGCAATGCGAGAGAGAAATTAATGGAAAAATAAGCAAGTTAATTCTTCCCTGACTTTCTTCTGGGGCACGGGGTTAGGTAGTAAGGCTGGAAATAGGGAAGAGAGAGAGAGAGAGATGGAGAGGGATAACCTCAAAAATACATTTTGCGGTTTGGTGCAGATAGATAGAGGCAGGCACGTAACCATGTATGTAGAGGTGTGAAGAACAAAATATCTACACAATTTGTGTAATTAAAGACTCTTAGAGTTTTCTAAATATGTAGTTACTAACAATACTTTACTATATTTTTTCTAATAGCATTGCAAGTAAACATTCAAACAATTTACTTCTCACTTTTCCTCACGAAATATGAGTAGATACCAGATATTTCAAGTAGACCACAAGAATCGTGTCCCACTTTCAAGTAATTCGAGATCTCGTATGATTCTAATGAATCATTTAGCATTTAATCTCTTGCACATTGCATAATTACAGTTGTTTTCAGGAGCACATAAAAATAAATATGCCTGAACTGGATATGCGGAACTTTTCGTAGGTACGAGAAAAAAATTCCAAAATTAAAAAGAAGGAAATTTCACTAGGCTACCAAGGGTTGTCGAGGTGGAATTGCTCGTCGTTACGAAAAAGTACATATTTTTTTATATATATTATTCATTTTTGTATGTATGAATAATGTAATATCATCCCTGATTTGTATATTAAGCAAAACGCTAGTACATGCAACCCCAAGGATAACAAAACGAGCATGCTATACTTAGCTAAGCATAATTCGTATGAGCTACTACTTTGATTGGAAATTCTGACTACCTTGAACAAAACTTTTCATAATGTAATACGTAATACGCAAAAAGACAAAAAGACTCAAAGATGTATAGAAAAGTCAGACAGTTGGAGAGGAGAGAGAGAGAGAGAGAGGAGAGAGAGAGAGAGAGAGAGAGAGAGAGAGAGAGAGAGAGAGAGAGAGAGAGAGAGGAAGAGAGAGAGAAAGAGAAAGAAAAAGAGAAAGATAAATATATTACATAGATTTTGAGTAAGAGAGAGAGAGAGCAAGATATAAATAAAAATGTACAGGAAGATGAGAGATAGAGTGAGGTGCAAAAAGTGAGATTTAGATAGGTACCTATACAACAATTATACATCTATGTGGAACTGTGGGTGTTTGTGTGTGTGAGATGAAGAGAGTGAAAGATGGAGGGGGAAAGATAAAGAGACATAGAAGGGTAAGGGAAAACTAAAAGAAAGAAAAAGACACATATAAAAGAGGTGGGGGAGAAATATAGAGAGAAAGCGAGGGAAAGGTAGAGAAAGATAAATAGACGAAAAGGTGAGAAAGAGAGAGAAAATTCGAGGGGGCGTCGAAACGTAATTTATCATTTGTGCCTTTTTGTGTTTCGGAAATAATTGCCAGAGTCAGGATCTGGTCCAAACTGTTCTCACGTTGCTAAGGTCGCTGTGTTGGGAGCAGTCAAGTGTGAATGGATCTCTTTCTCTTTGTCATACCTTTGCTTTCCTGGTATTTCTCTGTCTCTTCCTTTTAGAAGTGGAAAGAAATCGAAGACACTGACTGAGACAAAGAGACAAATATCGAAATGGACGTTAAGATATGAAGGGAAAACTCTAACTCGAAATCCCGATAGGTCGAAAATCCCGTAAACTGGAAAGAATTATTCGATCCTTATTTTAATTTTATTATTATTAAAGACATACTCAAATACAGGCGCGGCCGGTGCTAAGAAGCTGCGGAACTGCAGCACAGCCACACGAAAAGGGAAAAAGAGTGTTTTTTTCAAGTTCTAGGAAAACTTACACTTCCTCTTACACAAGAAAAATCACTACACATTTCTAGAATAATTAATTTATAAATTTAATATATCGATTGACAAATAAGCTGGCGTATTTATAGAAATCCCGATGACCCGAAACTCTCGATAACTCGAAACGATGATTCCATCCCTTGAATTTCGAGTTAGCGGGATTCTACTGAAACACCACCACCAACATGAACTACAATGGATCAAACCTTACAATTCCGTCGACAAAACAAAACAACTAATCTAAGTATAATCCTACAAGAGAATTTTTTATAAATTTATTTAAAATAAGGCATGATATACCTTAAATTTAATATTATATAAGGGTTTATTTTATAACAAAAAAGTCATGTTCCTTGAATTTGAAAATTATGTTTTATAATCCTTGGAAGTGATAGTCTTCAACTCCATTGACTTTAATTCTAATAAGGGTGCTTTATTTCATGATATTATTAAAGTGTACCTACCTACACATTTAATGCAATACCATTCTAACTCCACCTAAACGCAGGTATGAAAAATAACATGACATCACCATTGTATTGTGAACTTTGGATTACAAAGGATAATGAAGTTTCTGAAGGCACGGAGTAGAACAAAAGCTACCCCGTTCATAATACGGAGAAATGAGATGGAAATACTAAATGATGTTTAAATATAGACCCTCATTTTTTACTCAGTATAATCAGTATAATCAGTATAAAAAAAACTCGTAACAATACATTATACTGGCACATTGTATACCTACACAAATCACATTAATTATGTAAAATTGCTATAGGGTTCCTAAAAAAACTCAAGTTATCCAAGGGCGGCGTCAACACTAAGATTTAGACGTGGCGTCAACACTAAGATTTAGACGTGGCGTCAACACCAAGATTTAGACGTGGCGTCAAGACCAAGATTTAGATGGTAGTTTCTAATTTATGCAAATGGTTATTCTGGAATAAGAATCTATCAGAGAATTTCAGCTCGAACAAAAAACCAAAAAAAAAAAAAATAATAAAAGATTTACCTCCTCTCTACAAAAAAAAGCTCGAAAAAAGTTTTGGAATTTGCTTGAATTGATTCTGGCGATCATCTAGGATATTTCTGAAGAATTTCTAGGATTGAAAAATCACAAAATCTATAAGAAAACCGCACTCTAAACTAGATACTTAAAAAAAAAAAAATGATTAGACAGTGGGAAGCCATTTTCTTTATTGCTTTCAAATGGCATAATTATAATACAACAGTTCCAATTGAATGAGCATCTTGGCTTCAAATCCATCCTTAGTATACATACTATACATAGATATCATTCATGCTGCCGATCTTACGGCCACACACAGGCTGGGTGAGGTTTGAACGCCCGTCATAGTATGAGTTCAATAAAAGCTGCTTTCCAGCCCAACTCAGTGTGAGTGAGGTTTCATTTGGCTACTGGCTAGCTGATATGTAATTTTTCTGATGTGAATGGCGTGTTTTAATCCATCTTCACAAATCCCACCGATGTTAAATAGACATAAATCCAAATTATTAAAATTAAATAAATAACTGGGCAAGGTGGTCTCTGGGTGTTACAGTCCCCTCTTTAAATAAATGTTCATAAATAATAATAATATCGCCTTATTTATACTGCCCGATTAGGACTATTAAAGTCCCATTATTCCAGCAGTAAGCCCAAGACATATTATTATGTGTTAAAAATCCCAAATGGGAGGATAACTTGTCATGTCCCGACTGGGTTTCGAACCCACGACCTCTGGAATCTCTGAATTCACAGAGTGCCGCCTTTAGCACTGAGCTACCGGGATAGACATAAAAAAACCACAATCTAAACATTATTTTTCCATTTATTTTCTTGAAAATCTGTTTCCTGGGACACCCTGTCACTCCAAGAGCTATACAGTTCATGTGAAATGCTTGACTTGCGATTTATTGTTCTGCGAGTCGTAAATAACAAATTGGGGACTAGGGTAGAACCAGAATTCAATATCTGGATATCATTTCCATAAATCATTGAAGACATTTGCAAAATTCAAACATCAATTTTATTTATTGACTTGAACTGCCGAGCCATGACAGCGCAGGCAATGAGATAATAGATATTATGTAGATAGTGAAGCTTGCAAAAGTTATAGAAATACAAGTAGGAAATACTCGTAGATGCAATGAGATGACAATTTGTTCAAGAAAAATAAAATAAAAACATTTTCTTACCTTCATACGCTTGCCTAGTCTAGTGTTCAAGAAAATTTGCCATTGAAGTGAAATAATGTACAAACTTGGAAATATGTAAAATAATGTTGATGTAATTTCAATGATTCGATTTATAATTTAAAAATCAATTAAAATAATCAGTCTTGTCCAACCAGCGTAAAATAGTAAAATATATACACATGTCTCTCTTTCTCTCTCTTCCTTTGGTTATTTTTGATTATCAATGTTATTTATTAATCAGTTTACTGAGCTCCATTGAGTATTAATATTAGTTTATGCCTTGAGCTTATTTAAAGTCAATACAATACTCTGTTTGGACGACAATACTAAGACTTCTCTCACAGTCCTAAACAAAGTGTCAAAAGTTGATTCCATCTAAGAGAGCTCAAAATACATTTTTTTTTTACAAATAAAAAACTTTTTCCATTTTGCTATCGTTGGGGATGGACCCCATAATGCTAACGTATTCCTTTTTTGTATTGCCAATTTATAAATACAAAGAACCTAGGTTGACAGAAAGAAAAAAAGTAAAATAAATGAATCCTTGTTACCCACCCAGTGAAGTATCTCCGTACAAAGTAGGTGTGAGCAATCATCTTTTCTTTTAAACAATACCAAAACCTAATTCTAATTCTTCTTTGCATGCTTTCCTCTCTTCAAATCTTTTCCATTTCCTCTCTTTTTTCTATATTATTTTCTCTTTCTTTTTTTCTCTCTCTCCCACCCCCCCTATCTTTTCTCTCTCTCTCTCTCTTACCCCTCTCTCTCTCACCCCTTTCTCTCTCTCTTTCTCCCTCCCTGTCTCTCTCTCTCTCCTTCCCCCCCTCTCTCTCTCCTTCCCCCCCTCTCTCTCTCTGTCTCTCCTTCACTCTCCCCTTCCATCGCGTCTTTTTTGTCCTCAAAAGCTCTGGACTTAAAATTCAAATGCTCATTTTATAATATGATGGGATAGAGAATAGCTGCATTCACCACAGGATACTGGGTGATGGTATGCACTCATACACTGGCAATTAAAACACTATAGTTTGGTATCTTAACTTTTTTTAAATAAGAAATAGTAGTTAACTTTTTTTTAATAAGAAATAGTAGTCACCGTGGCCGAGTGAGTTAGTGCGCTTGGCATTGCACGTATGGTTACTGGGTTCGATCCCCGGCGGGGCAGGATTTTTCTGCTCTGTATAGGAAAAATAAGTAGCTGCTTTAATGTGAGCAGCAACCAGTGGCGAAAAATAAGATATAAGGATAACAAAGATACGGTAAAGTCCTAAAATGCTATACTACCCACTAAAATTGTGATATAATAGCTTTTTTTAATGAAAATTTATTTAAGGAGAGGTGTGTAACACTCAGAGTCCTAGCTTTATGTAATTAATTTCTCAAATAGGTAAATGTATAAAAAAAAAAATATGTTAAATTCTTAATATCCTATCACAAGTAGTTTTTGAAGAAATCCTTACAAATAAGTGTTAACGATAAATTTCTCATATTGTAAAGAAATAATTATTTTTTTGCTCCGATTTCAATTTTTTTTTTAATTCGGGTTTAACGTTGCTTTCAACTGCATGCATGGTCATATCACGAATGGGGTGTTACCCTCCATTCGCAGGAAACCCACAATCCTGCTACCCACATTGACCTCACCCAGCGGAACGCCAGCATCACGAAGTCCTCATCTCACTGGACGTTGCTTAACTTCGGTAGTTCTACCAGAACCGGGCGTATGACATACCCAATAAGTGTTTTTATTACGAATTCACTGAGGATGTCAAATTTAATATAAACATGTAAAAAAAAAAAAAAAAAAAAAAAAAAAAACAGAAATAAACAAATCATTCTTGTAATGTAGAACCATTTTTACCAGAATTAATTGGATGTGGTTGCTATTAATGTCTCAGTACAGCTACTGAGTTGTCCTCAGGAGTCTTAGTGCATACTCCCGCATCAAATAATCGTACAGGTTGAAAAAGCGAAGCAATGCCGAGAATCGAACTCTGTACCACTCAGCCAAAAATGTTTTCCAATATCACACCTTACTACTATTCAAATATAGAACTTCAAACCGTTTGAGTCACCGCGCCGGATGGTCGCGTCTCTCGTACAATATTCTTTCTCGCAATGATCATCATAGGATGACGTCATCGTGAACGATGGTAGTCAGACAGTACCTCTACCACAGTCTTTATAAGGAGGCTAATAATTGAAAAGGGCCCCTAGAACCAAGCCAATGTTAGTCTACTCCCTCTTTTTAGTCCCCCAGCCAGACTGCTGGTCTACTCCCTGTTTATAGTCCCCCAGCCAGTCTCGGAATATCTTTTCTAAAATAGAGAACTGGCTACCCTGTATCCAAGAGCTCCCTATTGAGAATCATTCCCCATTGTGCAAATTATTTTCTAAAACAAAATTTCAGCTAAATAAATACACGTTATAAAAAGTATACCTCAAATCCCTCATAGAGAAACAAAAGTACCCCTGTATAACCACTAATGTATACTCTTTACAAGAAAAACCCCAGCTTTTTTTCACCAGGAAAACCCCTTTTTTAAAATTAAATTGTTGTAGGTAATGAAAACAATTTGGCGCAAAACTGTACCATTTTATTCTCAGCCACAATAGTGTTAACGAGAAAAAAATGTGTGAAAAAGCACTTTGGCTTTGTTTTGCTCTATCTCTCTCTCTCTCTCTCTCTCTCTCTCTCTCCTCTCTCTCCCTACCTCTCTCCCTCTCTCTCTCTCCCTACCTCTCTCCCTCTCTCTCTCTCCCTACCTCTCTCTCTCTCTCTCTCTCTCCCTACCTCTTTCCCTCTCCCTCTCTCCCTCTCTCTCCCTACCTCTCTTTCTCTCTCTCTCTCTCTCTCTCTCTCTCCCTCTCTCTCCCATATTCCTCCATATTGTACTCTAGTTCTAGTGTGTTCTAGTGGGAGCGAGGCAACGAGCAACATGAAATTTCTACAGAATTTATACTTGGTTGGCTTATTGTTACTGGGTTCTGAATAAATTCAGAGAAAACTAGGTGTGAAGTTGTGCAAAACGATTATCTTTTGTGCAGAATAACACAAGAAAATCCTTTTCTATGTTGGAATTAAAATTTAATGATAATGATAGGGGAAAGAATCTTTATTCGGTACACTTTTTTAAATATAAAAAAGACCTTTTCAAATGCCTAGAATGTTTGGAAATTTTAAAAACAGTTGGAATACTGTTTTACATCCAGATAACATAGTCCACAGAAATGAAATATAGTGGAACCCATGTTTTTTTTCTTCAGATTATACCTAAAAATGAACGTTTAAAGAAATGGGTTTGTAATTTGGAACCGTGGTTAAAGTCGGGCCACTTGACTGGAATTCATCAAGGAAATAACAGAAGGTAAATCATATAGGTTCAAGAGTCCGTCCGATGATCTCAGATGCCTATAATCTCACAGATTCACTCATGAAATACGAAATACCTGTTTTTTTTTTTTTTTTTTGAAAATGTTAATCTTTATTGATGTTTTAAACAATGGTTAGTTTTTAACATCGAGATAATTACAAGAAAAAAGAAGAATACATCTAGATTATGTTGAGATTAATGAAAATGGAAGGATGTTAGATAATAAGTAGTAATAAAAATAAAAAGTAGGTGGGAATAATATTGAGAGAAAAAAGGAGATCAATTAGTTATAAATAATACGTCTTAGAAAAGAAAAGAATCTGTCCTACATAATAATATTAATAAATTAAAATTGCAATAAAACTTGAGGAGAGAAAGGAGTAAAAAAAAAAAAAAAAAAAAAAAAAAACTAGAGGTATTGGTATATTATTGGAGATAGCTCGGGTTATCTGAAATCAGAATAAATTATAGAAAATATTTAGTGGGGGCGGGATCGGGGGGAGAGGAGATTTAAATTTTTCGGAACAATTTAGTATGATACAGAAAGCGTAGACATTTATCTAAAGACTCGTTGTTATCTTTTAATATCTCTTTCATAGAAGTTCCTATCTTGTGGGTCTTTCTTAAGTTGGCTAAAGAATTGCATTGGATAAACCAGTGATCTATGTAGATTGGAGATTGACCGCAAAATTCACATGTGAGAGGATCTTTTTTTTCTAAAAGATGTTTATGAGTTGCCAATGAATGACCAATTCGTAATCTGCAGATGACTACTTCTTCAGCTCTTAATGTTCGATGTGATGACTTCCATATTTTTACATCTTTTTTAATTTTTCTGAGTTGTCTGCCAAGCATTACATCTTGTTGCCATTCAGTCTCCCAACTTTTAATCTGCAAATACTTGAAGTGAGCTTTATAATCACTTGAGGTATAGAAGTTCATGAAAGTAGAATTTCTTGCATTTCTTGCAGCTACATCTACCTTTTCATTTTCTCTGATGCCAATATGACTAGGTATCCAAAGAAATGATACTTGGTGTCCCAAAGATGAAATTTCTCTAACTTGATTTAGAATTCTTTCGATAAGTACAGATTCATTAAAATTAGATTTAAGGCCTTGTAATGAACTTTTTGAATCTGAACAAATTATGAAGTCTTTGAAACAGACATAATTCTGTAAATAATTCAGAACTTCGTTTAAACATAAATAAATTGCCATAAGTTCTGCAGTGTAAATAGATGCAATGCTATTTAGTTGGAATTGTTTCATTGTGCCATTGAATGAAAAAGCACCACCTGTGAAATTGGCAGATTTGGATCCATCTGTAAAGGAAAATATTTTATTATTGTTTTGACATTTAAATTCATGAAATTTATGAATGACTTCTTCTGGTGAAAAATCGGTTTTCTTATTCGAAATTAACATTTCAATTTTTAACGGTGGTAACGTCCAATAGGGTTTTTTGGCATCTTGTTTAAGAACACACCTAGTACGTAGGTTAAAGTTCGTCATACTTTCAGCGCGATGGCGGATATTCATGGGATAGTTTGTACTATTAATACGAATCTTCAGACGGTCGTCAAACAATATTGGGTAGCAGGGATGATCTGGGTTCCTAGAAACATTAGAAATGTAATTAATACATCGAACATTTCTCCTTATCTGCAGGGTGGGCTGACCACTCTCAGCAAGCAGGCTGACGATTGGAGAAGTTCTGAAAGCCCCAGTTACTATTCTAAGAGCAGTATGATGGACGACATTAAGCCTGTCGATGTCTTTCGGTTTCGCGGATCCATATATGATTGATCCATAATCCAGAATAGGGATGATGTAAGCATTATACAGTCTTAGCAATGTTTTTCTTGAAAGTCCTTTTTTTCTTCCACCCAGTATCTTCAAAACATTCATCGCTCTCATACTTTTAGTTCTCGTTTCTTTGATGTGATGTTTCCATGTCCATTGGCTGTCCAAGTAGAGGCCAAGGTACTTGGCCGTTTCATGAAATTCTACTTGATGGTTATGAAAGTGTAAATTGAGGTGTGGTTTTTTCCTGAGACGAGTGAAGTAGATACCAACAGTTTTTTCCGGTGAAAAAGTAAATCCGTTAGAGTTAGACCAGCTATGAATTTTATCTAATGTCATCTGTAACGTGTTTTCTATTCTGTTTAGATCTTGATGTCGCATGTATAGGATAATATCATCCACAAATAAACCGTGTGACACGTCACTTGGGATGCACTCAGCCAAGTTACTAGTGGCGATATTACTCAGATCACCAGATAGGGACGACCCCTGCCGGATGCCGTTAGCTAGTGTTCTGGTAGAGGAAGTAATCCCGTCAATGCTCACACAGATCTGCGGGTGTGTCATAAAATTATTTATGTAATGGAACATGGGTCCTCCAATATTTTTCTCTAATAGTTTTCCTAAGACTGCGACTTTTGAAACCCTGTCGAAAAATTTGTTTATATCGAGACAAATAGCAATGACATATTCATGATTTTGGAGGGCAATTAACACTTCGTGTTCTAGTTGGATCAGGTTATCCATCGTGGATCTTTGCTTTCTATTACCATTTTGGTAGTAATCCACCAAATTATTTTTCTCAATCATATATTTTAAACGCTTGCTGATCATTTTTTCAAATATCTTGTTCATGCAGCACAATAAAGATATAGGTCGATAATTAGTGGCTTTCAATGAATCTCGGCCATGTTTGAGTATGGGTATAATTACCGCAGTGTTCCAAAGTTTTGGTACTTGACCAGAAGCCCAAATATAGTTGAAGAACTCAAGAAGACGTCTGAGTCCTTCCTCGGGGAGTTGAATGAGGAGCTGGTACGAGATCCCGTCCACGCCAGCTGCTGCAGATCTGCAATTTTTAAATGTCCCTATGAGTTCTGTATATGAAAATGGTAGATTGTAGTCCATGTTATTAGAGTCTTGGTTTGGAATGAAGTCGAAATTATTTTTAAAAGATATGAATCCATCACAATAAACAGAATCAGAAGAGTTTTCAACATAAAAATCAGCTAATATTTCTGATATTTCCTGTTTATCAGTTGTTATGATTGAGTTGGAGTTTTTTATACCTGATATTGGGTTGTATGGCCTCTTTCCTCTAATCTTTCTCATTTGTGCCCACATGTCATTTGAATTTATAGGCTTATCAATCGATTGGACAAATGAGTTCCAAGATTTTTCTTTTTGAGATCGAACCAATCTCCTAGCGATCGCTCTATATCTTTTGAATTCAATGAAGTTAATAGGTATTGGATTTCTTCTAAAAGTTTTTAAAGCAGCCTTCCGCTGTTCAATTGCGTCCTTTATTTCATCCGACCACCATGGTACATACCTCTTACATTTACGAAGATCAAGTTTAGGAATGCATTTTTCCGCTGCACTTACAATGTTATTGTTGATTTTTTCAAGGGAGGAGTCTATATCTGAAAAATCACTGCTGTCATATTGGAAAGTTATTGCTTCTCTGTATTCCGCCCACTTCGCTTTCTTGAATAACCAGACTGTACGAGCAGGACCTGTAGAGTTATAGCATATATTATGTTGTTTAATAATAATGGGGTAGTGATCAGATTGACTGAGATCATCGTGAACCGTCCACTCTAAATCGGCCGCAATAGAATCTGAGCAAATAGTTAGATCTATGGCTGATGTGATCATATGCGAAAAATTGACATGTGTATGTTGATTATTTGAATTCAGTAATACGGCATCGTGATTAAAAATGAAATTTTCCATCTGCATACCATTGTTATCAACACGAGTTCCACCCCACAAAACACTGTGAGCGTTAAAATCTCCACATATTAACCAGGGTTGAGGTAGTTGAGATGAAATATTTATCAATTCAGTCTCAGAAACTGTGTCTACATTTGGGCGAAAATAAATAGAGCATAATGTTAAATCGTAACTTGATCCTGGAATTTTCATTCTAGCAGCTACGACTTGACAGCTACTGTTAATAGGTATTTGATAAGAAAAGATTTTTTTATGAATCATTATCATAACTCCACTGCATGATATACTGCCATCAGTATAGTCTTTCCTGTAAAAAATATATTTGTTAAAATTATTTATTTTCACGCTGGGCATTAAGCGAGTTTCCTGGAAACAAAAAGCAATTGGTTGAAAATTCTGTATTAAAAGTTTGATATCATCTTTCCTTTGTGGAAAACTTTTGCAGTTCCATTGTATTATAGTTGGTGCTAAACCTGAAAAAGAGTTATTATTTACATTTTGGATTGACATTTTAATAATTTAGACAAGTATATATATATGAATAAAGTTAATAAATAATAGTATAAATGCAAAAAATCCGCAAAAGAAAAGAAAAAAAAAATAAATAATAAATTCTGATTAATAGATACCTAATCACCTAAATGGGGACTGGGTACATTATCATACATTTCAATATCACACAATTCAGATGTATTATTTTGAATATCAATACTATTATTATGTTCACTATCTTGGGTTAATACATTACTCATCATTAAAGTCTTAGAAAAATTCCCACCTACAACATTAGAATAATTGGTTGATAAGTTATTCATTTGACGCTCAACTTCTTTCACACTTGGATTTTCGTCGTGGGCTCCTCTGGCTGTCTCAGTACGTGTTTCAATGTGGAAGTTATTTTTAACAGGAACAACTTGATTTTCCTTGGATTTTAAAGTTGTACTTTGACGAGCCTTCTTACCCTCAGTAGAAAGTACAACTTGGGAGTCTCTCCTTTTGTGAACATATTTATTTTCAGATCGATTGTCCAGTGTTCTCTTGTATACAGTACGTGCATTACTACTAGATGTATACGGCAATGGTTTTGGAATATATTTCCTTATTGGTTCCTCAAGTGGTGATTTCTGAAACGAAAAAACCCTTGGAAAATTATTATCCATCTCAAGAAGTGCAGAAAATGAGTTTTGAGTTCTAACAGCGTATGTGTGAGTTGTATTTTCTCTAGGAACAGCTTTAGATGCTTCTTGGAAAACCATTCTGCGTGTGCTCATCAGGTATTTGATTTCTTTTTGCCTTTTCATCTCTGTACAAACTTCATCACCAGGTTTATGAGATCTATCACAATTTACACATTTCATGTCTGCAGGGCTAGCACACGTGTGTACTTGATCATCTGTCACTGGAAGGTAACACTTTCTGCATAGCTGGGTACCACGGCATACTTTACTGGTGTGACCAAACTTAGAGCAAGTGAAACATTGAACTACACGTTGAATGAACGGCGCGCACTCAATCTTGCAATAATACAGGAACACATGAGTAGGTATATCCTGACCTCGGAATACAATCTTCACACTGCGGCTCTTTCCATACACCGGCGTGGGTGCACCAGGAAGGGAGATTCTTCTATTGAGTCTCTGGACGGACACAACTTTGAACTCTCCTGTATTGATTGATTTTAGAATCTCATCGTCTTCGAATTCCTCATCGATATCACGGAGAATTGCAACTTTGTTGACAAATGCAAATGGAATGAAAGCATTATAATATTTCTGGAGTTCGGCGTTCGTTACGATCTCGTTCGCAGTCTTTGCATTCGCACAAGTAATCAGCAACTTGCTCTTATTAAGACGCATTACTTGTCTCACGTCAGCAGCCACACTCACTGAAGCTTCAAGCAGTTTACCCACTTTCTGATTATGGATGAATGGAATAGACTCATCGGTAGAATCACGTTTGGATTGGATAATCAGTTTATAAGAGTCATACGTCTCATGGTCTTCGTATAAAACTGTTTCACGCTCTTTCGGCTCCTTGGGCCCCGCTCCAAGCGATGGAGCTGGAGGCAGCGGGGGCGGTGGCGGGGGGGACCCCCCGCCATCACCTGTTTCCATACTACTGACGCTCTCTATCGCATAGTGATAGAGCTGTCACGAGCTTTAAGAAGTGGCAGAGAAAAGCCAGAGAGGAAAATTTTCCAAGTGTTGAAATAATAATTTATTGCAAGTGGCCAAAATAGGGAAAATATATGAACAAGGTTTCAGTAGCTATAGATATACGTGTATAACTACAGATATACTACACGTAAAAAAGGGGCACTTTTTATTACTACGTTTTTCAAAAAAATGTTTATACCAAAATGAAGTAAATTACACAAAAAAGGCTTTTTCAAAGTCCAAAGTTCAAAATATTGACAATTTAAATTGATTTTAACACTTTTAAACACAAAACTGAGGAGCAAACGAAAAAGTTACTGACGTAAACAACCGTTGCTAGGGGAATGAAATACCTGTTTGACTGCTGAAGTAAAGGGACTTTTTAGTTTAATTATTGAATTCTTGAATTTCTAGGGACCATATAGTAGCAATGT
Source organism: Bactericera cockerelli (assembly GCA_024516035.1). Taxonomy (NCBI): domain Eukaryota; kingdom Metazoa; phylum Arthropoda; class Insecta; order Hemiptera; family Triozidae; genus Bactericera; species Bactericera cockerelli. The sequence goes on along the minus strand of CM044956.1, from coordinate 11,297,556 downwards.
CTAATGAAACCAATTCTACATTTCTTTTTTTTTTTTTACAAAAAATAATAATAATAAAAATGGAATTTTTAGCCTTAACTCAGCTGTATAAAAAAGGTATATTCTATTCCATCATCCAGTAGTGGAAGAGATATATGGACACCAGATCCATCCTAAGATTCTGCCATAGGATTCTGGATTCTGCCATACCCCTATAATAAAGATAGATAGAGAGAAAGCGGCGGACTATACTCACCCAGTTTATAGACATGCGAGAGGTCGCCACAGCTCTCCCTCACCTCCCTGTTGTCCCACCCCATGGGGTACACCGCCACCCCCGCCGCCACCATACCCGCTGAAACAGAGAGATACAATACACCATTACAGAGAGATACAATACACAATCACACACAGTCCGATTCATACGTTCGACTGGAAAATGGCTGTATGGATTGTTTTTGCTAAGAGCCAAAAAAAAAAAGTTCGACTGAGGTCTAAATTATCGGCATTCGATTACATCGTTGCCAGGTGTCTAAGGGCGAAATAAGAGACAAAACCAGTACCGACCTCAGTAGCTTGATCGGTTATTACCTTTGGCAAGGTAATAATGTGGCCATTAGTGGTCGGAGTTCTCTAGCCCTAACCGATCGGACTAACAGATGCCGGCTCGGCCTGTACTAAGGAGCTGCGGATTTGCGGAACTGCAGCACCCCAGACAGAAAAAAGAGATAATTTTCTCAAGTTTATAGAGATAGTGCATACTGAAAATTATTTATAGAATAATTAATGCTTTATAGAACACATTTATAGAATAACAAGCAGGCTGTCGCCCGCTTTGCGGGCCGAGGCATGGCCGTGAAAGCAAAAAATCCTTTTTCGCCAATGGCAGGTGTTGTAGTGGGAATTTCGAAAAATCCCGTCTTATTGCACATCTAGACTATAAGACAAAGCTACCTACCAAATTTCAGCTTCCTAGGACTTACGGTTTGGGCTGTAGAGCGATGATCAGTCAGTGGTCAGTGGTCAGTGGTCAGTGAGTGACTTTGACATTTATATATTAAGATTAATGCTTAATTATTATGATTGGCATGGTAATCAAACTCAAACTCTTTAAATACTGAAAGAGTGATTCTCAGTAGCAAATAATAATAATCGCAAATAATAATAATTGCAACAAATAATAATAATAAAGCTAGATAAGGTTTATCTAGCTTTATTTGGGGGTGCGACACCTGTTTTTGACTTATCCGCTTAAAGAGTGATTCTATATAAATCCCATTTTAGTCCGGCCGCGCCTGAACAGATGCATCATTTCATTTCCTTTTTGTAAGGTTTTGTATTTTAGACTGCCTCTCTCATTTGCATTCATGCCGTTAAGTCTCAAAGAAAGCAATAAGCTTCGCGCGGGTTCTATAAATAGCAGCTCGTGTTCACTTGAACCTACATGATGTTAAAATAAATGTATAAATAATTAAATATGATGTATAGTGATAAATATCATGTATAATGGGATTTCCTGCTTTGCGCCGACAGTCTAAATAAACCACTCTTATTTTTATAATTGCACATTCTGCTAAACTTGTTGCGCGCATTTTGTTCAAAGAGTTTAATAATTATGGAATGCCTACGAGAAGTTTTTTAGTGAAGCAATTTGAAACTTGCTTTGAAACGAGGTAAGTTTGTGATGAAATTAATTTTAAAGAGTTAGGTATGAAAGTGGGAGAGAGAGAGTAGAGGCAGAGATGGTATGGAGGGTGAGGAGGGATGAAGAGAAGACGAGAGAGATAGAAATTAATTTAAAGAGTTAAGTATGAAAGTGTGGAGGTTGACGAAACATCTCGAGTGGGAGAGAAGAAGAGAGAGAGAGTCAGCAAAATAAGATGGGGAGAGTGAGTAAGAGAGAAATATAGTGTGTACAACTGTACATTTTATAGTTTATATGTAAGTTATGCACTATGTATGTATTTTCACTGTGTTATTATGTCACAACTTTTAGTGGGTAGCACCATAAAGCATTAAAAAACCCAAAATTCATCATTTTCCAATATCCCTACTCCCCTCTAGGACAGTTATTAGAGAATAAAGTGTAGAATGCGTGAGAGGCGAGGCAGCCAATTCTTTCGGATATCAGTTCAGGAGGGTGGAAAAGGTTAGGGGGGGGGGGGGGGGGGGGGGGGTTAAAGTGTTTCAAGGAGAAGGTGAAAAGAGGTTTCGTTTTAGGTTTTTTGTTTGTATCTTAAGAACGCTACATTTTTGTAAGAAAAAATTTGAAGTACAATTGAAGCAAATAAAGTTTGGGACAGTTTTTGATTCTATGTACTTTGAAAAATTCCTAGTTGTTTTTGAGATATACGCTCCCAGAAAAGAAACTATTTTTTTTAAATGTCACTTTTCAATTCCACTCTAGGGGGCTCAAAAATGACTCTCTAGAATAATTTTGATTGATAATGGTATTTTACCTATGCAGTAAGGGGGTCGATTCCCATATTTTTTCAATGTCTTAAACTTTACAAGCCAAATAAATTTTAAACAAATATTTAACATTGTTTAATTATTTCTGGTATATTTATATTTATAGAAAATTGATAATAATAGACACTAGAATAACCATTGAGTGGGGGAACACCTAAACTTGAAACATAACGACAGTATGGACCTATAAAATCAACCAACCCCACTTGACATTTATAAATTGGTCAATATATTATTTAAAGTGAAGGACCGTGGAAATCTAGAATGTCATCATTGACTTTCCCACTGCATTCCGATACCTGCGCAGGAGCAGAAGAAACCCAGTCCACATCCACCCAGCACGAAGTGGCAACGTCTCAGCTACAGCTGACATTCATCAACAATATCTCAGACAGTGATTCCGAAGCTCAAAAATGTCTGAACTTCTGAACTCACCTCGACGCTCTGAAAGACGTTCATCCGGCAACAGGGCATAAACTAGATAAATTTTGTCCCAGTTGCAGTGCAGATTGCAGTGTGACAGGTTAGTAATGAAGAGATAATGTGCCTTCAAGTCAAGTTTCTTTTCATGATGAAAAGTTTTCACTTTTTCACTAAAACCGCACAACTTGGAAGTAATTTGCTGACGGAAGCAGAGCTTTCAACTTGTTGGGTCCGACAGAACCACTTGAGTCACGTGCAGATAGTTTTTTAGACTTTGGGAAACTGTATTCCGGTTGAGAACTTGGGAAGTGTCGAAAGGAGAGGTAAAATTTTGAGTGCTCTAAATACTTTGGTCAGTTAGTTCTGTCTACTCCATCACCCAGGACCCTGAGAGATAGATATAAATGACCCATTCAAGGTGAGAACAGAATTCAGTAGACAATTGAGAAGGCACCGGAATCGTAATCTTGAGGTCAGGGGTTCGAGTCCCCAGTATAAGTTTGAGTAATTGTCTCTTATGATTAATATAGATATAATAACCATGATTTAGGAAGAAGTTTCGATGGTTTTGGTGAATAAATTTTTATAACAGGTTTTAGCACTGTATCACCAAACCACATAAAAATATGAAAAATTAACAAAGAAACCACATTAGTGAGATCAAGTAGAAATTGGTCTTTCTTTACAATTATATCTCGTATCAAACTCTGATCAGATCTTTTTTAATCAATACAATTTTTAATCCTCAGAACATAGGTACCTAAAAGGTACCTAGTAGGTAGGTAGTTATCATATTTGTGTTAATCATTTCCGTGATGTCACAACTACTCAAACTCGCTTTACTAAATCTACTCTGAAACTGGGACTTCAACCACCTACCTCCAGGATTCAAATCCGCCGCCTTATCGATCAAGCTACTGAGGTCGGTGGTAGTAGGCAGGTAACACTGAACTGAATAAAATGATTTTCTAATTTCTACTCTCACAGGAGTGTCCAATGAATCGACCTCCGCCGGCGATTCTCTGCCAAACGCCTGCAATGAGGATCTCATGAAAGTCCTCACGACTGTGCGGATACCCAACCAATCTGTCAAGTACTGCTCGCCAAGTCCAAATGACTCTCAAAGAACTTCAGCAAATCATAAATGGCGGAACAGAAAATTCCAGAGTGATGAAACCCACACGAAGCGATGTTCCGAGGATGTTAAAGGGATCCAGAAAGAGATTGATCAGTTTGAAAAGTCAATGGAGTAGAAGTGATGGAGAGCTCGCATTGGAATTGCAGAATTAAAATTCATGTTTATGGTCAACTTGTTCATTCTTCTTCTCTTTTCTTCTTTGTGCTGCTCTTCATTAGCTAAAAAGTGTAGCTAGTATTATATTCAGTGACTTTTTCAAGTTGAGGTGGTTTAATTTCGTGACGATTTAGGATAATATCATGATTCCAGAAAACTGATTTTGAAAAATGATCGGTATTCGGTTCGTGTGGTATTGCGCTATGAGCTGGTTTAAGTACATTATGAGCTGGTATACATTATGAGAAGGTATAATAAATAACCTCGTGTACCAGCAAGACATTAATTCAAAACCAGGAGAACCGATCATTTTAAAACGCTAGGTTTGAGCAGGGAATGGTGTGTAAAACACCTTCCTTGATACTCTCATACAGAATGACTGAATGACAAACCCAATAAATGGTGTTGCTTTGCACTTGATATTACAAACAGGTTACTCGAGATCTCGTTTAGTTTATTGAAATAATTCAATACACTAGTTAAAACCATCCAAACACTGCATTGATTGGAAGAAGAACGTCAAGTAATCCATCATTAAATAGCAACTAGCTTCCATGTTTTCTAAGCTATAAATTTCATTGTCCATTCTACTGATGATAATGTTATTATTGTGTCGTAACGTCCATCGCTACAAATATAAAAACTCATAAAATACTTGGAAAAAACAATAGTACCTATACCTATCTATTACTTCGAGAAATTTCTAATGTTAGATTTTTTTAAAATATTTTTTGCTCCGATTTCACGTTTCATACGCTTCTGAGCAACTTTGGTTTTGTGTCTGTCTGTCGGTCTGTTAACAATATTCCTTGTAACGCGCAAATCTTAGAATTTACTGAATGGATTTTGACGAATTTTTGTACACATATAGGTATGTATAATAATTGTATATTGTAGATGGTCCCGTTTGAAATTCATCAACTTCTTTCTAGCGGTTCTTGGAACCTAGAATGTAGAAAAACGATATTCTACCATCATTTTTTATATGCAACACTACATATAGTAATAAAGGAATTAAATGTAACAATACTAGCATAAATAATATTTATTAAATATACATATAGTTTGCAGTAATCGATACAATAGGATAATAATTTTCTTAAAACTAATTCTTTTAACTCATAAATCATATAAAATCTTATAAATCATATAAAACAAGAATTGGTTCAGAACTTTTGTAAATACAAGTGATTCAGTATTACTCTAGCGATAATGGAAGTTGAAAATGTTGATCACTATTCACAAGAAAGTATTGTGTCCATAACTGGCAGTCTATTTTTGAAATGAGAATCAGTATCAGTATAAACAGAAAAGTAAGAAAGTGTATGACAAGTACATGAATATCAGAATATCAGAAGAGAGTGGCAATTTCCATTGCTCTGACTACTGCAGCGTCCTCCACAATTTTACTGCAGAGTGGGAAACAGACGTATGTGTGCAGCGTCACCCTGATTATGTAAATGTACAAAGGAGAACTCTATGTGCATTTCTGCACGTTGAACATACTGGTCATAATCGTGTTTGACATGTGAGTTTTATGAATAAATGAAAAAAGTCGAAAGCGAACCAATGAGAAATAGATGCGAGATTGTTATTATTATTATTATGAAACTCTTTATTAGAAGAACATTATATACAAACAAATAATGGTAAAAATTAAAAATTACAACAAAATTAATAATATTATAAACAGGAAAAAATAAACAAAATATATAATTATATACATAAAGGGCGGGGTTATTGCCTATGGCAATCTCTTCCACCCAAAGTAGAGGTGCTCAAGAGAGTGGGAGGGACAGAGAGAGAGAGAAATAGGAAGGGAGGGTGGGTGGCAGAGAGAGAAGACAGGAGATTGAGAGGAAGGGAAAGAGAGAGAAGGAAGTGAGGGAAAGAGAGAGATACAGGATAGGAGGGAGAGAGATTAAGGAAGAGAAGGAGAGGGAGAGAGAGAAAGATAGAAAGAAAACGTTCTGGGGGAATAGGTGAGGAGATGATAAATATATAGGTGGATAAGAGAATAGGGATACAGAGTAAGTGTGACAGAGATATATAAGAAGAGACTAAAGAGAGAGACAAAGCGTTAGCAAAGATGGGTAAGAGAGAGACAAAAAGTTAACAAAGATGGGTAAGAGAGAGACAAGAAGTTAACAAAGATGGGTAAGAGAGAGACAAAAAGTTAACAAAGATGGGTAAGAGAGAGACAAGAAGTTAACAAAGATGGGTAAGAGAGAGACAAAGAAAGAGCGACAGTGACAAAGAGAGTGCAAAAAAGGGAAAATTCTTCCTTTATTATGATTCGCGTGAAAATTGTGTGAAAGAACAAGGGACCAAGTTTTCGCGAGTTGCGAAAAGTTAAAAGTATTTGCAAGACTGAGACGCAGGAGAAATGCGATTGTCAGAAAATTTAGTTTCCTTTTCAGAAACAAGAGCACCTTTTGTCACCGGTGCAGTTTGAAGGAACGTGGCAGAACTTAAATGGAATTGAAAAAGTGGAAAAGAAAGTTGACTATGAACTGAGTGTTGAGTTGGTACAATGGTGCCAGGTCACGTGGTTAATGCTATTTTTGTGTTAAAATAGAGATGATTACAATGAAAGAATGGATAAATAAAGAAGTTTTTTCAGTTCAATATAATTATGAACTTCTGTTTTTCTACCAATTCCGTATTGATTTTTGTTACACCCTGTATAGTGTATAATATGAATACGTACTTCCATATCCACTAATCAGGCCTTCTACCAGGACTGCTCCTCACTTAATCTCAATTGTTTAGATCTCACCACTACTGGGGATACCTACTGACTATAGTAGGTATGTGATTTTAGAGATTGAGATGTAGACGGTGAAGGCAAAATATATTTTGTCATCACTACCTACTCTATCTCAATCGTGTCCACCACAAAACTACTAGTTATAGTAGTCGTCAACTATTTTTTGTCATCTGCCAGCTATATTCAAATTGAATTAGTTCTGTGGTTTCCACTTCACAATGTCCTCTTTTCCATACACTTCTCTTCGATGTATTTCTCCAGTCCCTTCCAGCAGTCCTAACTCCCATTCTCTTCTCTTCCAATTTGCGTCCGAGTTATAAAGCTAAGGAAATGAAATTACTGTGTTAGTTCTGTTGGTTCAGATCCCACCAAAAGTATTTTTTCTCATGATTTTTGAACTACAAAAGTACTTGTAAGAAAATTTTGTTTTTGGGCATCTTGAAGTTCTTTTTATAAGTTACCTACTGAGCTTACTCCCTTGTAAAACGTCTATGACAATTGTAAATACGTTAACGTTAAATTATTCGATAGTCCTCTAGTAAAATTATCAACATAAAAAATGTGAAACTTGAAAAAAAAGCTGCATCATACTTTCCAATAAATATACTTTATATATTTTGAACAATTATGTAGGAAGAATAGAGAAGAGTCTTCTTATAAAAATGCAACATAAAATGGGCTAATATCAGAGGAACAAGAAAGAAGATAAGAGGATTGGTTTGAGAAGATGATGCTGGAATGTCTCGCCAAAATATAGTTTTGATATTGTTCCCGAACAAATATTTTTTTGTTAGGAGAAAAATATCTAATAAAAACGTCTATGAAGGAGGTAAATGGGGTAGATTTTGAGAGGAAGTAATGCGTCCACCTGTCCATTGAGGAAGAGTATTTCCTCCGCCAGTGCCTCCCCAACCATTCGCGTACTATTAAACCGCAGTCCACAATGACGGCTATGGTCGGGTGGTTCTCATACTACAAGCCACGGGGAAGTACATGACATGTTACTCAACAGGACCCCACACGGGAACTTTTTATTTTTTCTTTACTTATCATTTGATATTTGTTTAAAAAATTGATTGATTTCACTAGTTAAATTTATATAATAATATCGCCTTATTTATACTGCCCGATTAAGACTATTAAAGTCCCATTATCCCTGCAGTAAGCCCAAGACATATTATTATGTGGTAAAAATCCCAAATGGGAGGATAACTTGTCATGTCCCGGCTGAGTTTCGAACCCACGACATCTGGATTCTCTTGGTTCTGCACAGAGTGCCGCCTTTACCACTGAGCTACCGGGACAGACAATTTGTGAAAAAGCCAATAGATTCAATAATCTGATAACTGATTGATTGTCTGTTGTTTGGCTGTCTAAATTGTTCCTCCTCTAGCGTTACTCAGGTTGGGTGACCATTCGAATTCAAACCCTGGTTATTCGCCCCACTCTTGCTGGGTGAGTTTAATTTGAGTACCAGGTTCCTGAGTTTCCAGCAAAAGGAGGGTTGATATGACCATGCAGTTGATGATGACGTTAAGCAAAAAGAAAAGAGACGACGTTGGCTATGATGAATACTTGCTTGACACTCCACACTATGACTGACACATGATGTGACGCACTCATAACTGCGGCCTTCATAGTGTCAAGTGTTTTAAGTGCTATGTAGAGTGTAATTTAGATAATTTTTAAAACATTTTTTTTTTTTTTAAATCTAACATAAACCAAAAGTCTACCAACAGATAGGTGTGCTAAAGGATATCTAATTATCTCCTAGATTCAGCCTCGTTAAGTTTAGACAAACTCAATCAAAATAGTCGACCTCCGTGGCTCAGTGGTTAAGAGCATTGGTTACTGAGGTTACGGGTTCAAATCCCGGCCGGAGTGGAAAACTCTGACCGAGTTCTTCGTTTCTGGAATGGCATGGATGTACAGGTAAAGTGCCCTGAGATAATGCGAAAGCGGTTCCGGGGCACAATTACCTTTTTTTTTAAATTGAAATAGGTCAATGCGAGAAAAAGTCTTGAGCTTTTCCAAACTAGGTTAGGAAAAGGAATTGTTGATACAGAGGAGGCAAATGGAGATGAGAGAAATACGAGTTGCAAAAGGAAGGAAAATAAAAACAGCCCAGCAGTGAAGAATGTCGAGAGTCCTTGACGAGTTGTCGAGAAGGACTTGGAAATGTTTTTTTGTGGGACAGGGGGAGGTTGGGTGCGGGAAAACGGAAGTGGGTGGGGCTTGACACGGAGGGAAAAGATAGAGATAAGGGGGTCGGCACGGATGTAGTGGGAAAGATAAGGAATTGCGGAGTGCAGGTAGTGGACTAGAATTTAAAGGGGAGGGGGTAGACAACAAAGTTGAGGGGTGGGGGGAGCTCTGAAGGAGGCTTTATTTTTAGACCATGGGGATTTGTGGAGGCTAATGTATACTAGCCTCGGGGCGTGAGTGATATATCTGTCACCTTAATGTTTATATTGGAACTGCCCTCAGGTCGGCTTGATGGGGGGGAGGGGAGGGGGGGGGGATTATGATGAGGTGGGTGGCGAAGGGAGATTCATATACATGTTATTAGTGGTAGGATTCTGCTGTGTTATTGTCTAATAAGTTGAGAGGCTTTATAATGCAAAACTTCTACGAATAGAAAAAATAAATAGATTGAACAAAGAAATAAGAACAAAAAAGAGAAAAAAGCTAATGTCCTACCTAAAAGGCGGGGTTAATGCGGTAGTCTCTTCCGCCCAACCCTTAGTTGTGGTCAGCTCCCTACTGTCGAAGTACACTACACCGAGACTTGGCTGTCCTGAGAACCAGATTTCAGTACCAAAGACATGTTTTAGGTACACTAATTTGTTTGTGATGATAATGTAAGAGGATGGTACTTTACTTGCCTTTCATTCAAATACTAATAAGAAACCAGGAACCAAACTCAAATTTAATACTTATATAATAATATCACCTTGTTTAGGCGGCCCGATTAGGATTATTGAGTCCCACTATTCCAGAAGTAAGCCATATTATTATGTTAAAAATCTCAAATGGGAGGATAACTTGTCATGTCCCGGCTGGGTTTCGAACCCGGGACCTCTGAAATCTCTGGATTCACAGAGTGACGGTTTTAGCATTGAGCTACCGGGACAGACAATTTAGTTATTTTGTATTATGTTACAGTAGTTGTATCTTTTGTACATATTTTTGTAAGGAAAAAATGCGGTATAATTATACGTATGGAATTCTATGGATATTATAGAACTATATATTTATAACCCTGAGGAAGTTCATTCAGACTGCAACACTCATTAATCATGTGTACCTTATTCTTAAACCACGGAGGGAGGGAGAGAAGATAGGAAGAGAGAAGAAAGAGAGGGATAGAGAGAGAAAGACGGAGAGAAAGTGATAGTATTAGAGAGATAGAGAGGGAGAGAGAACGAGGGAGAGAAAGTAATAGTATAGGAGAGAAAGAGAGAGAGATGACATAGGAGAGAGAGGAACAGTATGGGGAAGAAAGAGAGGAAGGCAGTTAAATGGGTGAGAGAAAAATGAACTAATAGAGAAAGAGAGAGAGGGATAACAACATGGGAAAAATATAGAGATATAATGGTATAGTTATGACGTTAATGTATAGAGAAAATGATAAAATGAGAGAGGAGACAGCTCTTTTTCTCTCTCTATCTCTCTCAATGTAGTAGGAAAGGGAGAGAGGTTTTTTTAATAAACTATAATATATATATATTATTATTATTATGGTCTGCAGAGGATACATGACGGCAGAGCTCCCCTAGGATATGAAGGCTGAGGGGAGGGAGAGAGGGAGAGAAAGAGGGACACAAGAGAAAATAGAGAACGAATGGAAGAATGGAAAAAGGGGAGAGGGGGATGAAGAAATAGAGAGAAAGGAATATTTAAATAGTGCAGTAATAATAATGTCGCCTTATTTATATTGCACGAACAGGACCAATGAGTCCTATTATTCTAGGAGAAAGCCCAAGATCCCAACGTATTATTATTATGTGGTTAAAATTCTCAATGCGAAGTTGTCATATATTATCATGGCTGGGTTTCGAACATACGACCTCTGGAGTACCAAACCGACACTTTGAGTACTGAGCTACCGAGACTGGGGGGGGGGGAACCAAGGAGAGGACAAAGAGGAAGGAGGGCGAGAGTGTTCTAATGGGACGCCTGCCTTCCATTTCCAGAGGAGAAAAAGAGGGACAGAGAAGGAGAAGGAAATGTGAAATAGACCTGAGGAAAGGAAGCGAGTCTGGAATATAAAATGAAGGAAAACAGGAGAGATGCTTGAGGAAATAGTTTCCTGATATCAGCCGGAAGTGGTAGGAACGAAGCAGTACGCGGGAGATAGGAGAAAAAGTAGATGATTAATGCTCTTCACTCTTTGGAAAAATTCAGAAAAAAGGGAAAATTCAGGAAAAGAGAGAAAGCTAGGTCAAACAGGTCCTGGTGTTGATTACACCTATGATCCTGGGTACTAGAGTAATTTAACCGACCTCAGTAGGTTGATCGATAAGGCGGCGGACTTGTAACGTGGAGGTCGGTGGTTCAAGTCCCGGTTTCAGCGTAGATTTAGTAAAGCGAGATTGAATAGTTGTGATATCATGAAAGTGATTAACACAAATATGATAACTTTTAACTTTACTATAGAGTAATTTACTGTACAACTTTATTTGTACAATTTTACGAGTCAGGTTAGAGTATAAGGGTTGACTATAAAACAGGATTAAGTTTAAAATGAACCAGGCCCTCCTTCAAGTCAGAGTTTTCAACCAATCACAGGACACAATAGCCCGACTTGAGGTACCGTCCTGCTTATCTTAAATATAATTCGGTTTTATATTTCAGCTGTAAACCTATTGTCTGATTCGGACTAATAAGTCCCTTTATCCTAGCAGTTGTTTTCATTATTATATAATAATAATAATAATAACACTCTTTTGTGGAAGGTAACCACCAGGCGAGGTTAATGCTCAAAGCATTTTCTACCACCCAACCTTCAGAGTCTTATTACTATGTGGTCACAAACTCAAATTAATGAGGAAAAGTTCATGCCCTGGGTAGGATTCGAACCAACGGATCCCTACGCTACCTGGAGAACCAGTATCTACGATCAATATAACAAATGAAGGAAGATAAAATCCCGCATTAGTTGGGATTCGAACTAACGGATCCCCCCCCCCCCCCCCCAGCAAATATGTATTCAACATATTGTTAAACATACAAACTCCTTGTTTACACATAGAAGTTCCATATCCTGCATTTTGTTTTCCAAAGTATTTCCAAGGTTTATAACTTGCTGTATAAGAATCTAATCGTAAATTTTATTTGAAAAATTTCGCCCTCGGGTAAAACTTTTACATATTAAAATTTTACTTGCTATAAATGTCCCTTTTCATCACTGAGGTCGCTTAAAATTGTTTTGAACTTCAACTAGAGCATACTGTGTTTTCTATTCCATCACGACTATCTAATAGCCTCTCCATCTCAAAGAGTCCTGCTTAAAACGAGTTTATATTGTGATATCACAGCTACTCAAACTCGCTTTACTAAATCTACGCTGAAATCGGGACTTGAACCACCGACCTCCAGGTTACGAGTCCGTCGCCTTATCGATCAAGCTACTGTAAATTTAATTGTACAAATAAAGGCTTTTTTCATTACATTACACACTATATCTTAACACACCCTCAACCAACAACGCATACATCAGGTGATGAGTGATAATGGCTTGGATTAACAAATCCTAGACATTCAATCCTGTTTCATAATTCGTACCTAAAACTCGTCATCGAATCTTGAGTTTTGATCGAGTACTGAAAGCCGCGGTGCATGTTGATAACAAAGAAGTGCTGGGGAACTTGCCGACAAAACTTTCTTGCTGAAAACAATAAACTTCGCAAACATCAAGTTTACGAAACATTAGACAAGCTGCACACTGCACAGCTCGGCGTGGGAGGGATGTCGAGTTGTGCAAGACCTTGGTTGTTTGAAGTATAGAAAGTGTTATTATTGATCGTATAGACTATACATAGATAATTATACATACTTAAAATGCAGTCGAACCATAAACCAAAGTATACAAACATTTAGAATGGGGGCTACATATTTCAACGTTAACTGAGGCATTAACTTCGCCCCGGATTACAAAACAATTGTAAATAAATATTAATATTGTTCTCTTTTTTTTTGTACATACTTCTAAGTTTTTTTTTTAAATTTATTGTTTTTTTTTTTTTGATTGTTTTGTAAAAAAAATAGACTGTAAATAAATAAATAAAACCTTTGGCGGTAGAGACCATGGGTGCGTGGATTGAGGCATTACATCGTTTCTCAGCTCCACAGAATATCGGAGATGGTGCACTAACAAACAATTACTTAGTTAGACTAATGAATCAAAATTCCAAGAACCCGCAAAAGAACAAGAACAAAAACCCGCGATTGAATCTCATCCAGAATATCCTGTAGCTGATTGTTATTATCATCACTACAACACTCCTGAGCTATGGCCTTGTTCCCGTGGCGTTCCCTAAGGACTCTATTTCTTCTTCAATCAGAGTTCCAGATTTCAACACAAAGTCAATTCATTATTACCTATTGTAAAATTTCTCTTTGCTTGCTTTTCTTCAGGTCCCTCCTCCTTCATCTGAAACCTTCTTCATTCTCCTCTTCCTCCTTCATCTGAAACCTTCTTCTTTCTTCTTCTTCTCGTGGTGATCAGTCGATTGTTTAGACGCTCCTCTATTTTATAAAATTTTAAAGTTAAAAGTGAAAGTAGAAAATTCTAGTGTATTTTTCTAGACCCACACAAGTGTCATCTTTCATAGTTCACTGCGAATTGCACGCAAAATTCGTAAGTTAAACTCATATGAACATTTAAAAATTTATTGTTGAAAATTTCTAACCAGAAACAGCCATTGTTGAAATTTAAATTAAAAAAAAAACAGCTGTGTTTAGAAACTGATAATCAGTAGAGAATCAGAGATAATTACCTTTAGATAAGGAATTACTGATTACAGTTCATTAACAGCTGATAAGACCACACTACTATTTCTAACACTTCTGAACTCAATACCTAGAGAGCAGCACTTTTTGGTGGAGTGGTTCAACCGTTTTCCAATTTCTTTGAAACCGGTAGCTACCGCTGGAACCACAAACTTTCCAGTGTACTCAACTTTTCAATAAGTTCTCAGTACCGCCGCTAGATCACTTTACATAGAAAAGATAAACGAGAACTGATAACAACTGGAGGTCATCACCTATCAGAGTGACGTCATCTCATCACCGCAGACGTTTGGAACCGAACTGTGAGGTAGCCCCACTACCTACCTACCTAGCTTCATACCTCTCAGCCTAGCATCATACCTGCTACCTAGCTTCATACCTACTACCTACATATCTGCCTAGCTTCATACCTACTACTGTGTCACGATGTCCGGCAGCTGCATTACTTGCACCGAGAATCTTCCTGGTGACGGGGATTATTTATTATGCAGCTACTGTAAAGGAGGTCTGCACTGGATATGCGGAGGTTTGAAGGAGTCGTCTTGGCGTTCTATGTCAAATCCAACTAAGGCGAACTGGAAATGTCCGGTGTGCAGGGCCCCTAAGAGGCAGGGAAACCTGATCCAAGAGAGTGGTGACGAGCAGTTGACAATGGCGAACATTCGGAAAACTCTGGACAAGATGTTCGGGGAGTTAAGAGGAAGTATGGAGACCAGGTTCACGGAGATAGAGAACAGCTCGGAGTTCAATGGTAAAATGTTAGAAGACCTACAAAAGTCGTTTAAGGAGACACAGCAGAAGATTATCGTCATGGAGAAAACCCAGGATAAACTCGAGAAACAGAATCAGGAGTTGCAAAAAAAAATAAAAAACCTGGAATGTTTTGTTCAAGATACCGTGCAAGAAGGAAACAAATGCAAAATAGAAATATCCGGTATTCCACAGTATATTGATTACAAGTCATTCACTGCCCAAGTTTTTGAGAAAATAAAAGTGAATAATTTTGTGAAACAAGATGAGTACACTATTGAGAAAACAACTATTAAAAAAAAGGATAACGAACCTCAAGTGAAATCTCTTGTATTAACACTAAAAAATGAGGAAACCAGAGACAAAGTTTTGGAAACAATCAGAATCAACAAGCCGACCCTCAAATCAGAAGAGTTCAGCTCGCAGCATCCCTCGACAGTCATTTACATCAATGAGTATCTTTCGCCATACATGAAAAAACTTCTCTATGAAGTGAAAGCTTTAAAAAAGGACAAGAACTTTTCATATGTCTGGGTGAGAAACGGTAAGATCTTTGTTAAGGTAACTGAGGGGGCAAACCCCATACGGCTGAGGTCCTTGGGCGATCTGTCCAAACTATAAATAAAATACTTACTATGAATATACTTGTGTAAACTATTTAAATAAATCATGTCGAATAATCCTTATTTAATAAATAAAATAAAAAATATAAAATTTGAATCAATGGAATATGATTATTTAGAAGATTGGAAAAACAACTTAAAGAAAAATAATCATTTAACATGCATACATGTAAATATACGAAGCATTAGAAAAAATTGGGACTTATTTTTATTTGAATTAAAAAATATTTTCCATAAGATTGACTTAATCGTCCTTACAGAGGTAAATGTACAAGAGGACGAAGCTTCACTTTATAAAATAAGAAATTATAATCAGTTGGTGAAAACTCGAATGAATAGAAGAGGCGGAGGAATAATTATTTATTATAGAGATAATTATAGTGTTAATCTCATTGACTATAATTTCGAAGATTCAGAAAGTCTAAACTTCAAGTTATTAGACAAGAAGCTGAAAACCGAATACACAATTTTGGCAGTTTATCGTCCTCCTAATGGAATCATCGCCTCCTTTCTCCAGGACTTTCAATGGTGGATAAATAATGCGACCAGAAGAACAGATAACATTGTATTAATAGGCGACATAAATATATGTACGTTGAAAAAAAATAATATCAGTACTCATTATTTGAACACCTTGTATAGCAATGAGTTTTTACCTACAATAAGAACCATTACACGAGAAGAAATGTTGGCAGGTAAAATAACAGCTTCGTGTATTGATCATATTAATTTGAAACTTAAAAATAAAAATAAAATTTCCTCGTCAGTCATTAAAACAAAGCTATCTGACCATTACTTTGTCGCATTACAAATATAAAATAAAAATAATAATAATTTCCCTTGCCTTTATCCCATATTAGCTTATGTTGCTTTTGGGGTCGGCATTGTTCAACCTCATGGTTGAGGTTGGTAGAGTGGAGCACGTTTTTTATGGCTGGATGCCCTTCCTAACGCCAACGATTTTACTTGATTTAACGTCCGGGATTAGGACGGGGGTTTTACCCTCCATTCGCTGGGAATCGTACCAGCTACCCACATTAACCTCACCCAGCCTGGGTAGGGCCGGAAACGGCAGCCTCACGTGTTTGGATGGAACAGAATTTTCTTCGAAAAGTCTGCCCCAGCCGGGAGTTGAACTCGGGAACTCTGGACTACGGGCAGTAGTCACAACCATTACGCCACGGAGGCTGCTGTCGCATTACAAATATATCAGCAAGAAACCATAAGGGCTCAAAATCAAGGTGTCAACAAAAAATACGTCAATATTTTAACAACTTCAAAAAGAGACAGGGAAATTTCTCAGTTCAACTGGGAGGAACTCCAAAATATAAAAGATGAAAAAGATCTTTATAATACTATAACGGGAAAGTTCCAGGAAATATACGAAAAATGTACCATAAAAAAAGAAAAAAGTTACAAAGACCCCTTGGGTAAATGAAGAAACAAAAAAAATAATTAGAGAAAAAAATGATGTGTTAAATAATGGAGAAACAATAAAAATAATGTGATTCTTTATGAAGAATATAAAATAAAAAGAAACCTAGCTACTAATGCTTTGAAAAAGCAAAAACGAATATACACTTTTAAACAGTTGAAAGATGCTAAAGGTGATATAAAAAAAAACTGGAATATACTCAACTTTTTACTGGACAGGAATTTTCGAGAAGACACGAAAACACTTTTGTGCAAAAATTTCGGAACGACAGAAATAGATAACCTGGCTAATTCTTTCAACTGTAATTTTAAACAGCAAATAAAGGACCTGAAACAATTAAATAATGGACCAAAATTTCAGCTTAATATGAAGTCCTATGTACAACAAAAATCCCTCAGTACATTGTATATTAGACCCCCACGAAAAGAGGATGTCTATAAAATAATTAAAAATTTAAGAAATACAGGTCCTGGTTTAGATAAAGTAAGGCCTAGGGACGTTAAAATAAACGCGATTACTCTAACTCCTATAATTACGACACTGCTGGGCCGGATTTTAGTCAATAAAAATATTCCTAAGTCGCTAAAAATTTCGTGTATTACACCGCTATATAAAAAAGGTGAGGTCCATAATTTTGGCAATTATCGTCCAGTGGGTTCCATGTGTTTCATCGAAAAAATTCTCGAAAAATATATAGAAGAGCGCACAAAGAAATATTTAGATGAAAATAAAATTATTGCCAGCTTTCAGTATGGATTTCAGCCGAAAAAAAGCACCCTGACCCTGCTCGAGGACTTTGCGGAAATCATAAACTCGGCCCTGGATCGGCGAATGTTTGTGGTCATACTCTGGCTGGACCTGACACGGGCCTTCGAAACGCTAGACCACTCCACCATACTCAAGAAATTTAAAGAAATAGGGTTGGAAAATAAAATATTCGCGAATTATTTCACAGATAGAACGCAAGTCACCAAGATCGGAGAATTCACAAGCGATAAAATAAATATCGAGGACGGTCTGGTAACCGGAGCAATAAACAGTCCTGGGTGGTACAACATCTACACCTACGACATCCAGTACTTAGATCTGAAGAGTGAGATGAAAATGTTTGCCGACGATTCCTGCATTGTTTCGGTGCACAAAAATTTAGAAGTAGCCGTCAAGACAGCTCAAGATGACTTCATTAGCCTGCAGAAGTATTTCTACAACAACGAGATTTATATCAACCAAACAAAAACAGAAGCTATGGTCATGGGGGTATCTAAGGGAATGTCAGAAATCCAACATCACAAAATAAAATGTCATGATCGAACTTGTTTGTATGCAGAACAGTACAAAAGTTATTGCCAATGTCCTTTTATTGAATACTCAGAATCATGTAAATATTTAGGGATTAACATAGATAGTTGTTTTAAAATGAAAACACATGTTAATACTTTAACTAAAAAACTGAGAATTTTGAATTATAGGTTACGTAAGGGTAATGCTAGTGTTCTACAGTTACATACTAAAAAGCTGATTTATTTTTCACTCGTAGAATCTTTATTGAGATACGGGGCAACAATTTATTCCTACTCTCCGGCCTATGTTATAGATCCTTTGATTAGCATACAGAAGAAAATCCTTAACTATCTATTTTGGAAGGAACAAGAACTTGAGGTTCGGTCAAAATTCTTACACCCGTACCAACTTTCAAAGCTAATATTAGTACTTAATTATTTCCAAAAAGAAGAATATAAGAGAACAAAGATAACAAAATATGAATTGAGAAGGCCAAATCTTGTAACTACAGTAGGGCACACAAAATATGGAGATAGAGTGCGTTCATCATTATTACCCAAGCTTTTCACTGTTTATTGTAGAACTTTCCTAGAAGAAACCAATATGTCAATTATAAAAAAAAAATAGTAGCAATTTTATTAGAAGAACAGATAGAATAATTAATTTATTTACCTTTTATTTATTTGTTTATTTTTTATACCTTTTATTTATTTAATTTATTTATTTATGCATAATTTTTTCACTTTAACATGTTCAATTGTTTATATTACCAATTTTCATTATATTTTATTTTTATTTTTCACCATTTTTATTACTTACCTATTTTATAAATTTTACATAACCATGCATTATCGCTTGTTATTTTTACTAATATTATTGATTTAAAGAGTTTATTTATTTAATAACAAATACTAATGAGATAATGAAATGAGAGCAAGAGGAAGAAACAATCTCCTCAGAAGTTATCCTTTAGCTTAGGAGATTATATTTATGTTATTATTAATTTGTACAAAATAAAGTAATCAATATTCAATTCAATTCCTCCTTCATCTGAAACCTTCTTCTTTCTTCTCTTTCTTCATCCTCCTCTTCCTCCTTCATCTGAAACCTTCTTCTTTCTTCTTCTGTCTTCTCCTTCTTCATCCTCCTCTTCCTCCTTCATCTGAAACCTTCTTCTTTCTTCCTCTGTCTTCTCCTTCTTCATCCTCATCTTCCTCCTTCATCTGAAACCTTCTTCTTTCTTCTTCTGTCTTCTCCTTCTTCATCCTCCTCTTCCTCCTTCATCTGAAACCTTCTTCTTTCTTCTTTCTGTCTTCTCCTTCTTCATCCTCCTCTTCCTCCTTCATCTGAAACCTTCTTCTTTCTTCTTCTGTCTTCTCCTTCTTCATCCTCCTCTTCCTCCTTCATCTGAAACCTTCTTCTTTCTTCTTCTTTCTTCTCCTTCTTCATCCTCCTCTTCCTCCTTCATCTGAAACCTTCTTCTTTCTTCTCCTTCTTCATCCTCCTCTTCCTCCTTCATCTGAAACCTTCTTTTTCTTCTTCTGTCTTCTCCTTCTTCATCCTCTCTTCCTCCTTCATCTGAAACCTTCTTCTTTCTTCTTCTGTCTTCTCCTTCTTCATCCTCCTCTTCCTCCTTCATCTGAAACCTTCTTCTTTCTTCTCCTTCTCTTCATCCTCCTCTTCCTCCTTCATCTGAAACCTTCTTCTTTCTTCTTCTGTCTTCTCCTTCTTCATCCTCCTCTTCCTCCTTCATCTGAAACCTTCTTCTCTTCTTCTCCTTCTTCATCCTCCTCTTCCTCCTTCATCTGAAACCTTCTTCTTTCTTCTTCTGTTTTCTCCTTCTTCATCCTCCTCTTCCTCCTTCATCTGAAACCTTCTTCTTTCTTCTTCTGTCTTCTCCTTCTTCATCCTCCTCTTCCTCCTTCATCTGAAACCTTCTTCTTTCTTCTTCTGTCTTCTCCTTCTTCATCCTCCTCTTCCTCCTTCATCTGAAACCTTCTTCTTTCTTCTCCTTCTTCATCCTCCTCTTCCTCCTTCATCTGAAACCTTCTTCTTTTCTTCTCCTTCTTCATCTCCTCTTCCTCCTTCATCTGAAACCTTCTTCTTTTTCTTCTTCTTCTCCTTCTTCATTCTCCTCTCTTCCTCCTTCATCTGAAACCTTCTTCTTTCTTTTCTTTCTTCTCCTTCTTCATCCTCCTCTTCCTCCTTCATCTGAAACCTTCTTCTTTCTTCTTCTTCTTCTCCTTCTTCATCCTCCTCTTCCTCCTTCATCTGAAACCTTCTTCTTTCTTCTCCTTCTTCATCCTCCTCTTCCTCCTTCATCTGAAACCTTCTTCTTTCTTCTCCTTCTTCATCCTCCTCTTCCTCCTTCATCTGAAACCTTCTTCTTTCTTCTTCTGTCTTCTCCTTCTTCATCCTCCTCTTCCTCCTTCATCTGAAACCTTCTTCTTTCTTCTTCTGTCTTCTCTTCTTCTCTCTTCTCTCCTCTCATCTGAAACCTTCTTCTTTCTTCTTCTGTCTTCTCCTTCTTCATCCTCCTCCTCCTCCTTCATCTGAAACCTTTCTTCTTTCTTCTCTTCTTCTCCTTCTTCATCCTCATCTTCCTCCTTCATCTGAAACCTTCTTCTTTCTTCTTCTGTCTTCTCCTTCTTCATCCTCTCTTCCTCCTTCATCTGAAACCTTCTTCTTTCTTCTTCTGTCTTCTCCTTCTTCATCCTCCTCTTCCTCCTTCATCTGAAACCTTCTCTTTCTTCTTCCCTTCTTCATCCTCTCTTCCTCCTTCATCTGAAACCTTCTTCTTTCTTCTTCTTCTTTTTCCTTCTTCATCCTCCTCTTTCCTCCTTCTTCTAACCTCTTCTTCTTTCTTCTTCTTCTTCTCTTCTTCATCTCCTCTTCCTCCTTCATCTGAAACCTTCTTCTTTCTTTCTTCTCCTTCTTCATCTCCTCTTCCTCCTTCATCTGAAACCTTCTTCTTTCTTCTTCTGTCTTCTCCTTCTTCATCCTCCTCTTCCTCCTTCATCTGAAACCTTCTTCTTTCTTCTTCTTCTTCTCCTTCTTCATTCCTCCTCTCCTCCTTCATCTGAACCTTCTTTCTTCTTCTTCTTCTCTTCTCCTTCTTCATCCTCTCCTCCTCCTTCATCTGAAACCTTCTTCTTTCTTCTTCTGTCTTCTCCTTCTTCATCCTCTCTTCCCCTTCATCTGAAACCTTCTTCTTTCTTCTTCTGTCTTCTCCTTCTTCATCCTCCTCTTCCTCCTTCATCTGAAACCTTCTTCTTTTCTTCTCTCTTCTTCTCTCCTTCTCTTCTCTTCTCCTCTTCCTCCTTCATCTGAAACCTTCTTCTTTCTTCTTCTGTCTTCTCCTTCTTCATCCTCCTCTCCTCCTTCATCTGAAACCTTCTTCTTTCTTCTTCTTCTTCTCCCTCTCTCCTTCATCTGAAACTTCTCTTCTTCCTTCCCCCTTCCTCCTTCATCTGAAACCTTCTTCTTTCTTCTTCTGTCTTCTTCCTTCTCTCTATCCTCCTCTTCTCTCCTTCATCTGAAACCTTCTTCTTTCTTCTTCTGTCTTCTCCTTCTTCATCCTCCTCTTCCTCCTTCATCTGAAACCTTTCTTTTTCTTCTTCTGTCTTCTCCTTCTTCATCCTCCTCTTCCTCCTTCATCTGAAACCTTCTCTCTTTCTTCTCTCTTCCTTCTCCTTTCTCTCTCTCTTTTTATCTCTCCCTTCATCTGAAACCTTCTTCTTTCTTCCTTCTCTCCTTCTTCATCCTCATCTTCCCCTTCATCTGAAACCTTCTTCTTTCTTCTCTGTCTTCTCTTCTATCTCTCTCTTCTCTGAACTTCTTCTCTTCTCCTCTTCTCCTTCCTTCATCTGAAACCTTCTTCTTTCTTTCTTCTGTCTTCTCCTTCTTCATCCTCCTCTTCCTCCTTCATCTGAAACCTTCTTCTTTCTTCTTCTGTCTTCTCCTTCTTCATCCTCCTCTTCCTCCTTCATCTGAAACCTTCTTCTTTCTTCTCTCTTCATCTCCTCTTCTCTTCACTGAAACCTTCTTCTTCTCTTTTTTTCTCTCGTCTCTCTCATTCCTTTTCTTCATCTGAAATTTTCTTTTTCTTCTTCTCTCCTTCTTCATCTCTTTCTTTCTTCTAAACTTCTTCTTCTTTCTTTTTCTCTCTCCTTTCATCTTCTCTTTCTTCTCCTCTCCTCCTTTCTTTTTCTTCTTTGTCTTCTCCTCCCCTCTTCCCTTCATCTGAAACCTTCTCTTCTTCTTCTTCCTTTTCATTCTCCTCTTCCTCACCTATATCTAATTCTTCTTTTCTCTTCTCTTCTCTGCTCCTCTCTCCTTCCTGTTCTTCTCTTCCTCTTCATACTGAAACTTTTCTCCTTCTTCCTGATCTTCTCCTTCTTCATCCTCCTCCTCCTCCTTCATCTGAAACCTTCTTCTTTCTTCTTCTGTCTTCTCCTTCTTCATTCTCCTCTTCCTCCTTCATCTGAAACCTTCTTCTTTCTTCTTCTGTCTTCTCCTTCTTCATCCTCCTCTTTCTCCTTCATCTGAAACCTTCTTCTTTCTTCTTCTGTCTTCTCCTTCTTCATTCTCCTTTCCTCCTTCATCTGAAACCTTCTTTTTTCTTCTTCTGTCTTCTCCTTCTTCATCCTCCTCTTCCTCCTTCATCTGAAACCTTCTTCTTTCTTCTTCTGTCTTCTCCTTCTTCATCCTCCTCTTCCTCCTTCATCTGAAACCTTCTTCTTTCTTCTCCTTCTTCATCTCATCTTCCTCCTTCATCTGAAACCTTCTTCTTTCTTCTTCTGTCTTCTCCTTCTTCATCCTCCTCTTCCTCCTTCATCTGAAACCTTCTTCTTTCTTCTTCTGTCTTCTCCTTCTTCATCCTCCTCTTCCTCCTTCATCTGAAACCTTCTTCTTTCTCTTCTGTCTTCTCCTTCTTCATCCTCCTCTTCCTCCTTCATCTGAAACCTTCTTCTTTCTTCCTCTGTCTTCGCCTTCTTCTTCCTTGTTTTTCTCTCGTCTCTTATTCCTTTTCTTCATTTATTTCTTCCCCCGCTTCCTCATATCTATTTTATCTTCTATGTCTTCTTTTTCTATTTCTCCTCCTCCTTCATCTTTCTTGTTCTTCTCTCTAGCCTCCTTTCCTTTTCTTTATTTATTTCTCCCCCTCTAGTCTTACACCTTCTCCTCTTCTTCCTTTTAATTCCCATTCCTCATACCTATGTTATCTTCTATGTCTTCTTTTTCTGCTTCTCCTTCTCCTGCTCCTCCTCCTCCTGTTCCTTTTCCTTATATACTAGGAGAGGAAGGAAGTTTTACCCTCCTTCTCACGAGCTACGAAGGTTACAGTTACATAAGCGTTTCATGTTTTCATTTGTCATGCAATTTATGTGTCTTCCCCTTATCTCACTTTCTCTCTCTCTCTCTCTCTTTCTCAAGTTATCAATCTCGTCTTTCTTCTTATTTCACCATCTCTTGTTCTTCTCCCTCTCTCTCTCTCTCCACCCCTCTACCTCTCCCTTTCTCTCTCCTCTCTCTCTTTCTCTTTTTCTCTCTCTTTCTCCCTCTCTCTCTTTCTCTCTCTCTCTCTCTCTTTTTCTCCAAAGTTATCAATCTCAAATATTTCCATTTCTCATTTCTCTCTCTGTGTCTTGCTCATTTCATTCTCTCTCTCTCTTTCTCTGTTACGTGATCAGCATTCTCTTCCACTCGGCATTATATGCTGATTACTCCAGAAAGCTCTCACTAATCAGCGCAAGAGTCGGGAGATGACTGACTTAATTTCTTGTCAGACAGGAGGTAGGGTTCTAATTGAATTCCTCTGGCTTTGTCCTTGAACTCGCATTTAAGACAAGAGGTATTCCGGAAAGATTGGAAGGTTAAAATTCGAAAGTGTTTTTAGCGATAGAAGGGAGAGTAAAGTCTTCATTCAAAGGGGCTCTCCCTTCTATAGAGAAAGAGGAAAAAAGTAGTTGAAATTAGAAGGGGTTTTAATTAAATGATAGGGGCAAGTTGTCAAATTTCGAAGGGGTTTTTAAGAAAATGTAACAGAAAAGTCGAAATTTGAAGTGTTTTGAACGAAATAAAAGGGAAAAGAAGTAGAAATTCGAGGGAGTTTTTGAATTGATGAAAGGGTCAATTAGTAGAAATATGAAGCAGTTCCACACATACACACAAAGTAGTAGAAATTTGAAGGAAAATATGGAAGGTATAAGAAATAGAAATTGAAATGAAATTGGGGAAATATTGAACGGACAAGAAGTGGAAATTCAAAGAAGTCATGTAATAGATGAACGGGACAAGTAGAAGCAAGTTGGGAAAGTATGGAAGGTGTAAGAAGTAGAAATTAGAATGAAATTGGGGAAGAAGTTGAAATTCGAAGGAGACATGGAATAAAATACAAATGTATCTACAATCTACATATATGGAAGGAAGAGAACAAGAGATATTAAGATGGAAAATAATAGAAATCGTCTTTCAATCATGTCAGGGTTTATGTGAGACGAAGAGGAATTAAACATTGTTGTAATCGGACTTATATTTATTGAGGTTTACGTATTCTAGCAGTGATATTACTGAGACATATGTATACATACAAAAATATACAAATGTACGAGAGATACTTACATAAATGCACAGTGACCTGGGTTCAAATTCCGGCTGGGCAGAAAAAAACTCTCCTCTACAATACAACATGTACTTTGGATGTCCAGCGTCCACTCATACAAATGTCTAGCTAGAAGACATTAAAAAGGGAGAAGACCAGTGTCTCGCAGTCTTACTAGATGACAGAAAACTGAGTAGCCAACCCTCACAAGCCAGGCTATCTTGCAGTATCCTAAGGGTTTAATGGCTTATAAAGAAAAAGTTCAAGTCCACGATGCCGAGGATTGATTGCACATACAAGTAGAAATTTGTGGTTCAGGACGAGCCAACTTTGAAATAAAGTTGGCTGGAGACCATCATTCCCCTCTCCAGGTGTAGCCAAGCTGGCTAGAACAACAACATATATCTTGTGAGAAAAAAATGATTAGTTACTTCTACGATTAATGGACCAGTGTCAGCATTACCAGAGGAAAAAGAAAATTAATGGTATATACGTACAGTAAGCAAAAAGGCTCTTTTTTTAGTAATGCCGCGTTACCCCAAAAATATTGTAAAGAACCTCTTGCTTCACCTCAAAGAAATCAAACTTATCAAACTTAAAAATATTTTTCATCTGTGACTTAAGGTTAAAAGTATCTCTCTTGTAAGTAAGTACCTATTACATTTTCAACTTTTATACGTATTATTTTGCTCTCATTTTCAAATTTAATTGCAATTAAAGTTCCTGTTTGTATAGAAGCTATTTAAAAATTGTTAGTTGCTCATGTTTGGCTCTTGCTTCAGTCAGAAAAACATTTCATTTAAAATATTAAAATATAATTTCGTATTGTCAAGTTGTTTTATAAGGAGGAAAAATACTAGTCTGCAATAAAAATGGTTTACCGAGAACAAAAAAGGTAATTTATCGGTCACCGGAGATGCCATGATGAATACATCAGTTATCACCCATCAATCACTCAAGTTAAGTGGTGGACGTGGTGAGGACGTGGATCGGTGTTTCTGGATTCGAATCCATCCATGGTCATAATGGGAATCCATGTTCTGCTGGCTGTTCTCTGTCATAATCAGGCTGTGTGAGGTTATTTGGAGTAGCTGGTTTGATTGCCCAGCGGGTGGTGGATAATAATATAGAATAGAATAGAATATAGTGATATACCTTGTTTATACTGCCGAGGTAAGACTGAAAAGTCCCTTTACTTCAGCAGTCAAACAGGTCTTATATATTTTATGGGTTAAAAAAAATAATAATATATGACTATTCAGTTGATTTTTTTAATTTTGGGTTTAACGTTGCTTTCAACTGAATGGTCATTTCGCGACGACCTTGCAGTTGAAGTTGACGTTAAACCAAAAGAAATAAACAAATTTATAGATCTGTCAGAGTCAATGACACATTGACAGTACCTCCTCGTAATATCACTGAGGTTAAGAAACGATCAATGCTTGATGGGTGACCTACAGGCTAATTTGAAATTTACTTCGTAACACTGGTTATTCCCGGCCCTACCCAGACCGGATGAGGTTATCGTTTGTATTTGTATTTAAGTTTCCTAGAGATGAATGGATCGGTAATGAACTACGTCGGTCTGGTAATCGAAAGGTCACAGGTTCGAAACCCAGCTCAGATATGACAATTTATCTTCCCATTTGTGATTTTGACTACACAATAATATGTCTTCTTGGGCTTACTGCTGGAATAATGGGACTCATTAGTCCTAATTGAGCATTATAAATAAGTCGATATTATTATTTGTAATGAGAAAGTGAACACAATTTACAGAATAATCCAGGTACTGCATGGGAAAGAGTAATAGCGGAATAGAAGTAAAGGTGAGGATAGGGTAGGAAAGGCAGGTGTATAATTCACTATCCGAAGGTAATCAATTACCATTAAGCACTTTTCTAATATAAATTTAGCTCGGAAATCCGAGATAGTTGTACTTGCAACGTATTGGTGCAATAAATATCCAACGTAAGGACCTGCGAGGCAGAGCATAATGGCGCGTGCAAGGAATTAGAGAGACGTGGAGGAGAAACTGGCAGGGGATAGACTGGGTATAGTGAATTGGAGGTTTTGACACACAAAAAGTTCCTCTCAGAGGAAAACCGGAATTCAGTTGAGATTAGGGCCCGAATTATGAAACAGGATAATATTTACTAATCCTACACTATTTCTCTTATGTCCTTAAAACCAGTTGTACAGATGCCCACATGGGGAGGCCTCAGATATTAATCTGATGTTGTACACAAGATGCCCCTATACTATGTATTTATGTTGTGTGTAAATTTAATTAAAGTTATCATATTTATGTTAATCACTTTCGTGATAACACAACTACTCAAACTCGCTTTACTAAATCTACGCTGAAACCGGGACTTGAACCACCGACCTCCAGGTTACAAGTCCGTCGCCTTATCGATCAAGCTACTGTAAATTTAATTGTACAAATAAAGGCTTTTTTCATTACATTACAAACTATCTCTTAACACGCCCTCAAACAACAACGCATTTACATCAGCTGGTGAGTGATAGTGGCTTGGATTAACAAATCCTAGACATTCAATCCTGTTTCATAATTCGTACCTAAAACTCGTCATTGAATCTTGAGTTTTGATCAAGTACTGAAAGCCGCGGTGCATGTTGATAACAAAGAAGTGCTGGGGAATTTGCCGACAAAACTTTCTTGCTGAAAACAATAAACTTTGCAAACATCAAGTATACGAAACATTAGACAAGCTGCACACTGCACAGCTCGGCGTGGGAGAGATGTCGAGTTGTGCAAGAGGTTGGTTGTTTGAAGTATAGAAAGTGTTATTATTGATCGTATAGACTATAGATAATTATACATACTTATAATGCAGTCGAACCATATAAACCAAAGTATACAAACATTTAGAATGGGGGCTACATATTTCAACGTTAACTGAGGCATTAACTTCGCCCCGGATTACAAAACAATTGTAAATAAATATTAATATTGTTCTCTTTTTTTTTTGTACATACTTCTAAGTTTTTTTTTAAATTTAATGTTTTTTTTTTGATTGTTTTGTAAAAAAAATAGAGTGTAAATAAATAAATAAAACCTTTGGCGGTAGAGACCATGGGTGCGTGGATTGAGGCATTACATCGTTTCTCAGCTCCACAGAATATCGGAGATGGTGCACTAACAAACAATTACTTAGTTAGACTAATGAATCAAAATTCCAAGAACAAAAACCCGCGATTGAATCTCATCCAGAATATCCTGTAGCTGATTGTTATTATCATCACTACAACACTCCTGAGCTATGGCCTTGTTCCCGTGGCGTTCCCTAAGGACTCTATTTCTTCCTCAATCAGAGTTCCAGATTTCAACACAAAGTCAATTCATTATTATTGTAAAATTTCTCTTTGCTTGCTTTTCTTCAGGTCCCTCCTCTTTCATCTGAAACCTTCTTCTTTCTTCTTCTGTCTTCTCCTTCTTCATCCTCCTCTTCCTCCTTCATCTGAAACCTTCTTCTTTCTTCTTCTGTCTTCTCCTTCTTCATCCTCCTCTTCCTCCTTCATCTGAAACCTTCTTCTTTCTTCTTCTGTCTTCTCCTTCTTCATCCTCCTCTTCCTCCTTCATCTGAAACCTTCTTCTTTCTTCTTCTGTCTTCTCCTTCTTCATCCTCCTCTTCCTCCTTCATCTGAAACCTTCTTCTTTCTTCTCCTTCTTCATCCTCCTCTTCCTCCTTCATCTGAAACCTTCTTCTTTCTTCTTCTGTCTTCTCCTTCTTCATCCTCCTCTTCCTCCTTCATCTGAAACCTTCTTCTTTCTTCTTCTGTCTTCTCCTTCTTCATCCTCCTCTTCCTCCTTCATCTGAAACCTTCTTCTTTCTTCTTCTGTCTTCTCCTTCTTCATCCTCCTCTTCCTCCTTCATCTGAAACCTTCTTCTTTCTTCTCCTTCTTCATCCTCCTCTTCCTCCTTCATCTGAAACCTTCTTCTTTCTTCTTCTGTCTTCTCCTTCTTCATCCTCCTCTTCCTCCTTCATCTGAAACCTTCTTCTTTCTTCTTCTTTCTTCTCCTTCTTCATCCTCCTCTTCCTCCTTCATCTGAAACCTTCTTCTTCTTCTTCTGTCTTCTCCTTCTTCATCCTCCTCTTCCTCCTTCATCTGAAACCTTCTTCTTCTTCTTCTTTCTCCTTCTTCATCCTCCTCTTCCTCCTTCATCTGAAACCTTCTTCTTTCTTCTTCTCTTCCTCTTCATCCTCCTCTTCCTCCTTCATCTGAAACCTTCTTCTTTCTTCTTTGTCTTCTCCTTCTTCATCCTCCTCTTCCTCCTTCATCTGAAACTCTTCTTTCTTCTCTTCTTCTCCTTCTTCATCCTCCTCTTCCTCCTTCATCTGAAACCTTCTTCTTTCTTTCTTCTGTCTTCTCCTTCTTTCATCCTCCTCTTCCTCCTTCATCTGAAACCTTCTTCTTTCTTCTTCTGTCTTCTCCTTCTTCATCCTCCTCTTCCTCCTTCATCTGAAACCTTCTTCTTTCTTCTTCTTCTTCTCCTTCTTCATCCTCCTCTTCCTCCTTCATCTGAAACCTTCTTCTTCTTCTCTTCTTCTCCTTCTTCATTCTCCTCTTCCTCCTTCATCTGAAACCTTCTTCTTTCTTCTTCTTCTTCTCCTTCTTCATCCTCCTCTTCCTCCTTCATCTGAAACCTTCTTCTTTCTTCTTCTTTCTTCTCCTTCTTCATTCTCCTCTTCCTCCTTTCATCTGAAACCTTTCTTCTTTCTTCTGTCTTCTTCCTTCTTCATCCTCTCTTCTCCTTCATCTAACCTTCTTCTTTCTTCTTCTTTCTTCTCTTCTTCATTCCCTCTTCCTCCTTCATCTGAAACCTTCTTCTTTCTTCTTCTGTCTTCTCCTTCTTCATCTCCTCTTCCTCCTTCATCTGAACCTTCTTCTTTCTTCTTCTGTCTTCCTTCTTCATCTCCTCTTCCTCCTTCATCTGAAACCTTCTTCTTTCTTCTTCTTTTCTCCTTCTTCATCTCCTCTTCCTCCTCATCTGAAACCTTCTTCTTTCTTCTTCTTCTTCTCCTTCTTCATCCTCCTCTCCTCCTTCATCTGAAACCTTCTTCTTTCTTCTTCTGTCTTCTCCTTCTTCTCTCCTCTTCCTCTTCATCTGAACTTCTCTTTCTTCTTCTTCTTCTCCTCTTCATTCTCTCTTCCTCCTTCATCTGACCTTCTTCTTTCTTCTTCTGCTTCTCTTCTTCATCCTCCTCTTCCTCCTTCATCTGAAACCTCTTCTTTCTTCTTTTTCTTCTTCTTCTTCATTCCTCCTCTTCTCCTTCTCTCTGAAACCTTCTTCTTTCTTCTTCTGTCTTCTCCTTCTTCATCCTCCTCTTCCTCCTTCATCTGAAACCTTCTTCTTTCTTCTTCTTCTTCTCCTTCTTCATCCTCCTCTTCCCTTCATCTGAAACTTCTTCTTTTCTTCTGTCTTCTCCTTCTTCATCCTCCTCTTCCTCCTTCATCTGAAACCTTCTTCTTTCTTCTTCTTCTCTCTTCATCCTCCTCTTCCTCTTCATCTGAAACCTTCTTCTTTCTTCTTCTGTCTTTCCTTCTTCATCCTCCTCTTCCTCCTTCATCTGAAACCTTCTTCTTCTCCTTCTCATCTCTTCTCTTTCTGCTTCTTCTTCTTCTTCATCCTTTCCTCTTCCTCCTTCATCTGAACCTTCTTCTTTCTTCTTCTGTCTTCTCCTTCTTACCTCCTCTTCCTCCTTCATCTGAAACCTTCTTCTTCTTCTTCTTTCTTCTCCTTCTTATCCTCCTCTTCTCTTCATCTGAAACCTTCTTCTTTCTTCTCTTCTTCTCCTTCTTCATCCTCCTCTTCTCCTTCATTGAAACCTTCTTCTTTCTTCTTCTGTCTTCTCCTTCTTCATCCTCCTCTTCCTCTTCATC
This sequence comes from Bactericera cockerelli, assembly GCA_024516035.1. Classification (NCBI taxonomy): domain Eukaryota; kingdom Metazoa; phylum Arthropoda; class Insecta; order Hemiptera; family Triozidae; genus Bactericera; species Bactericera cockerelli. The sequence goes on along the minus strand of CM044956.1, from coordinate 11,267,000 downwards.
TGAACCTTCTTCTTTCTTCTTTCTCCTTCTTCATCCTCCTCTTCTCCTTCATCTGAAACCTTCTTCTTTCTTCTCTCTCTCTTCTCTCTTCTTCATCTTCTTCTCTTCTCTCCTTTCTTATCTGAACCTTCTCTTTCTTCTTCTGTCTTCTCCTTCTTCATCCTTCTCTTTCCTCCTTCATCTGAAACCTTCTTCTTTCTTCTTCTATTCTTTCTCTTCTTCTCTCTTCTTCATCTCTTCTCTTTCCTCTCTTCACTTCTGAAACCTTCTTCTTTCTTCTTCTGTCTTCTCCTTCTTCATCTCCTCTTCTCCTTCATCTGAAACCTTCTTCTTTCTTCTTCTTCTTCTCCTTCTTCATCCTCCTCTTCCTCCTTCATCTGAAACCTTCTTCTTTTTCTTCTGTCTTCTCCTTCTTCATCTCCTCTTCCTCCTTCATCTGAAACTTCTTTTTTCTTCTTCTTTCTTCTCCTTCTTCATCCTCTTCCTCTTCATCTGAAACTTCTTCTTTCTTCTTCTGCTTCTCCTTCTTCATCCTCCTCTTCTCTTCATCTGAACCTTCTTTTTCTTCTTCTGTCTTCTCTTCTTCATCCTCCTCTTCCTCCTTCATCTGACCTTCTTCTTTCTTCTTCTTCTTCTCCTTCTTCATCCTCCTCTTCCTCCTTCATCTGAAACCTTCTTCTTTCTTCTTCTGTTTCTCCTTCTTCATCCTCCTCTTCCTCCTTCATCTGAAACCTTCTTTTTCTTCTTCTTCTTCTCTTCTTCATCTCCTCTTCCTATTCATCTGAAACCTTCTTCTTTCTTCTTCTTTCTTCTCTTCTTCATTCTCTCTTCCTCCTTCATCTGAAACCTTCTTCTTTCTTCTTCTTCTTCTCCCTTCTTCTCCTCCTCTTCCTCCTTCATCTGAAACCTTCTTCTTTCTTCTTCTTCTTCTCCTTCTTCATCTCCTCTTCCTCCTTCATCTGAACCTTCTTCTTTCTTCTTCTGTCTTCTCCTTCTTCATTCTCTCTTCCTCCTTCATCTGAAACCTTCTTCTTTCTTCTTCTGTCTTCTCCTTCTTCTCCTCCTCTTCCTCTTCATCTGAAACCTTCTTCTTTTCTTCTTTCTTCCTTCTTCATTCTCCTCTTCCTCTTCATCTGAAACCTTTTCTTTCTTCTTCTGTCTTCTCCTTCTTCATTCTCCTCTTCTCCTTCATCTGAAACCTTCTTCTTTCTTCTTCTTCTTCTCCTTCTTCATTCTCCTCTTCCTCCTTCATCTGAAACCTTCTTCTTTCTTTTCTTCTTCTCCTTCTTCATCCTCCTCTTCCTCCTTCATCTGAAACCTTTCTTCTTTCTTCTTTCTTCTCTCCTTCTCATCTCTCTTCTTTCCCTCTCTTGAAACCTTCTTCTTTCTTCTTCTGTCTTCTCCTTCTTCATCCTCCTCTTCCTCCTTCATCTGAAACCTTCTTCTTTCTTCTTCTGTCTTCTCCTTCTTCATCCTCCTCTTCCTCCTTCATCTGAAACCTTCTTCTTTCTTCTTCTGTCCTTTCTCCTTCTTCTTCCTTGTTCTTCTCTCGTCTCTTATTCCTTTTCTTCATTTATTTCTTCCTCCGCTTCTTCCTATTATTCCTCATATCTATTTTATCTTCTATGTCTTCTTTTTCTATTTCTCCTCCTCCTTCATCTTTCTTGTTCTTCTCTCTAGTCTCCTTTCCTTTTTTTTTATTATTTCTCCCCCTCTAGTCTTACACCTTCTCCTCTTCTTCCTTTTAATTCTCATTCCTCATACCTATGTTATCTTCTATGTCTTCTTTTTCTGCTTCTCCTTCTCCTGCTCCTCCTCCTCCTGTTCCTTTTCCTTATATACTAGGAGAGGAAGGAAGTTTTACCCTCCTTCTCACGAGCTACGAAGGTTACAGTTACATAAGCGTTTCATGTTTTCATTTGTCATGCAAATTATGTGTCTTCCCCTCATCTCACTTTCTCTCTCTCTCTTTCTCAAGTTATCAATCTCGTCTTTCTTCTTATTTCACCATCTCTTGTTCTTCTCCCTCTCTCTCTCTCTCCACCCCTCTACCTCTCCCTTTCTCTCTCTTTCCCTCTCCTCTCTCTCTTTCTCTTTTTCTCTCTCTTTCTCCCTCTCTCTCTTTCTCTCTCTCTCTCTCTTTTTCTCCAAAGTTATCAATCTCAAACATTTCCATTTCTCATTTCTCTCTCTGTGTCTTGCTCATTTCATTCTCTCTCTCTCTCTTTCTCTATTACGTGATCAGCATTCTCTTCCACTCGGCATTATATGCTGATTACTCCAGAAAGCTCTCACTAATCAGCGCAAGAGTCGGGAGATGACTGACTTAATTTCTTGTCAGACAGGAGGTAGGGTTCTAATTGAATTCCTCTGGCTTTGTCCTTGAACTCGCATTTAAGACAAGAGGTATTCCGGAAAGATTGGAAGTTGTTAAAATTCGAAAGTGTTTTTAGCGATAGAAGGGAGAGTAGAGTCTTCATTCAAAGGGGCTCTCCCTTCTATAGAGAAAGAGGAAAAAAGTAGTTGAAATTAGAAGGGGTTTTAATTAAATGATAGGGGCAAGTTGTCAAATTTCGAAGGGGTTTTTTAAGAAAATGTAACAGAAAAGTCGAAATTTGAAGTGTTTTGAACGAAATAAAAGGGAAAAGAAGTAGAAATTCGAGGGAGTTTTTGAATTGATGAAAGGGTCAATTAGTAGAAATATGAAGCAGTTCCACACATACACACAAAGATGTAGAAATTTGAAGGAAAATATGGAAGGTATAAGAAATAGAAATTGAAATGAAATTGGGGAAATATTGAACGGACAAGAAGTGGAAATTCAAAGAAGTCATGTAATAGATGAACGGGACAAGTAGAAGCAAGTTGGGAAAGTATGGAAGGTGTAAGAAGTAGAAATTAGAATGAAATTGGGGAAGAAGTTGAAATTCGAAGGAGACATGGAATAAAATACAAATGTATCTACAATCTACATATATGGAAGGAAGAGAACAAGAGATATTAAGATGGAAAATAATAGAAATCATCTTTCAATCATGTCAGGGTTTATGTGAGACGAAGAGGAATTAAACATTGTTGTAATCGGACTTATATTTATTGAGGTTTACGTATTCTAGCAGTGATATTACTGAGACATATGTATACGTACAAAAATATACAAATGTACGAGAAAGACTTACATAAATGCACAGTGACCTGGGTTCAAATTCCGACTGGGCAGAAAAAAACTCTTCTCTACAATAAAACATGTACTTTGGATGTCCAGCGTCCACTCATACAAATGTCTAGCTAGAAGACATTAAAAAGGGAGAAGACCAGTGTCTCGCTAGATGACTAGATGGCTCGCTCGATGACAGAAAACTGAGTAGCCAACCCTCACAAGCCAGGCTATCTTGCAGTTTCCTAAGGGTCTAATGGCTTATAAAGAAAAAGTTAAAGTCCACGATGCCGAGGATTGATTGCACATACAAGTAGAAATTTGTGGTTCAGGACGAGCCAACTTTGAAATAAAGTTGGCTGGAGACCATCATTCCCTTCTCCAGCTGTAGCCAAGCTGACTACAACAACAATAACATATATTTCCTGAGAAAAAAATGAGCAGTTACTTGTATGATGAATGACCAGTGTCGGCAAAGCAAAAAGGCTCTTTTTTTAAGTAATGCCGCGTTACCCCAAAAATATTGCAAAGAACCTTTTGCTTCACCACAAAGAAAACAAACTTAACCCTTATCTTGGCAGAGAATTTCAATTTTTAATTTATTATTGGATGGTTGGATGGAAGGATGATTATTGGATGGTTGGATGGAAGAGCTCCATCCTGCCACTTTAAATAAAGCGTTTAAAAATTGAAATAATTTTAAATGTTTAAATGTTCTGTGGAAGAAAAAATGCTTTAGGATTAATTTTTGGCCAATAGAGTAAAAAAAACTGATGGTATCCAAATATACACATTGCCAAGATAAGGGTTAAAGATATTTTTCATCTGTGACTTAAGGTTAAAAGTCTCTCTCTTATAAGTACTTATTACATTTTCAACTTTTATACGTATTATTTTGCTCTCATTTTCAAATTAAATTGCAATTAAAGTTCCTGTTTGTATGGAAGCTATTGAAAAATTGTTAGTTGCTCATGTTTGGCTCTTGCTTCAGTCAGAAAAACATTTCATTTCAAATATTAAAATATAACATTCAAATTGTTTTATTAGGAGGAAAAATACTAGTCTGCAATAAACACGGTTTACCGAGAACACAAAAGGTAATTTATCTGTCACCGGAGATGGCATGCGTCCAGCGTGGTGAGGAAATGGATCGGTGATTCTGGATTCGAATCCACCCATGGTCATCATGGGGAATCCATGTTCTGCTGGCTGTTCTCGGTCACAATCAGGCTGTGTGAGGTTAATTGGAGTAGCTGGATTGATTGCCCAGCGGATGGTGGATAATACTCCCGTAGTCAAAATATAGAATAGAATAGAATATAGTAATATACCTTGTTTATACTGCCGAGGTAAGACTGAAAGTCCCTTTACTTCAGCAGTCAAACAGGTCTTATATATTTTATGGGTTACAAAAAATAATAATATATGACTATTCAGTTGATTTTTTTAATTTTGGGTTTAACGTTGCTTTCAACTGCATGGTCATTTCGCGACGACCTTGCAGTTGAAGGTGACGTTAAACCCAAAGAAATAAACAAATTTATAGATCTGTCAGAGACACATTGACAGTACCTCCTCGTAATATCACTGAGGTTAAGCAACGATGTCAATGCTTGATGGATGACCTACAGGCTAATTTGAAATTTACTTCGTAATACTGGTTATTCCCGGCGCTACCCAGACCGAATGAGGTTATCGTTTGTATTTGTATTTAAGTTTCCTACAGATGAATGGATCGGTAATGAACTACGTCGGTCTGGTAATTTAAAGGTCACAGGTTCGAAATGCAGCTCAGATATGATAAGTTATCTTCCCATTTGTGATTTTGACCAAATAATAATATGTCTTGGGATTACTGCTTGAATAATGGGACTCATTAGTCTTAATTGAGCAGCATAAATAAGGCGATATTATTATTTGTAATGAGAAAGTGAACACAACTTACAGAATAATCCAGGTACTGCATGGGAAAGAGTAATAGCGGAATAGAAGTAAAGGTAAGGATGGGGTAGGAAAGGCAGGTGTATAATTCACTATCCGAAGGTAATCAATTACCATTAAGCACTTTTCTAATATAAATTTAGCTCGGAAATCCGAGATAGTTGTGCTTGCAACGTATTGGTGCAATAAATATCCAACGTAAGGACCTGCGAGGCAGAGCATAATGGCGCGTGGAAGGAATTAGAGAGAAGTGGAGGAGAAACTGGAAGTGGCGAGGGACAGGGGGTAGTGGATTGGAGGTTCTGAGGGATATAGAAAGGATGCGACGAATCATGTATACAAGTGGACTTTCTTCTTTTGATAATTTTGATATCTTGGACGGTCTATCGATATCTTAGAACTTTCATAATACAACTTCAAAATTCATTGTGTCTACAACTTCAAAATTCATCATGTGCCTACAACTTCAAAATTTATGATGTGTCTACAACTTCAAAATTTATGATGTGTCTACAACTTCAAAATTTATGATGTGTCTACAGCTTCAAAATTATTGCGTCGAGTACCTACTCAAAAATCCTGTGTCTACAACTTCAATATTCATTATGTGTCTACAACTTCAAAATTCATGATGTGTCTACAGCTTCAAAATTATTGCGTCAAGTACCTACCTACTCAAAAATCCTGTGTCTACAACTTCAAAATTCTTCGTGTCTACAACTTCAAAATTCATTATGTGTCTACAACTTCAAAATTCATGATGTGTCTATAACTTCAAAATTATTACATGCACTGCACCAAAATTATTGAGTCTACAACTTCAAAATTCATCGTATTATCTTCAAATTCCTGCGTCAATCTACAGTTCAAAATCGATGCGTCCTCAAAGAGACCAAAGAGTTCCAAATTATGCGTCTACCAGTGCACCAGTAAGTATTCGTATAAATTAATCTGCAATTATTATTTATTAACAGTACTTAACAAGGTAAGAATAAATTTCAGAAATAACTTTCTTTTTGGTGACTTGATTTTACAAAACTTTGATTTATTATAAAGGTTATTCAGTAATGTGTACTCGGGGGGAGTTTCAAATATGTAATTGTAAATATTATTATTGTAATCAATGATCATAGCTAGATCATAATTTATAACGATATTGTCGATAATAAAGATTAATCACATGTTTTTTTTACTAAAAGTCTCTGAATTTCTGTTCACCATGACAGTTTTTTGTTGTTTTTGTCGAAAATACAATTATTAATAATTCAAAAAAAAAAAAAAAAAAAAATTGCTTGTTGATAAAATATTGAAATATAATATCGAAAAGCACTATTTTCCCCAATAATTATCATCTATCTACTGAGGATTTCTACATATACAAAAAATAATACAAACTTGCCATGATTTACCAGGAGACTAATAGGATTTCCATAGGATTTGAAAAAAGCCTCTATCAATTTATTGAATATTTAAATGAAGTTCAGGAAGTGTCATGTGCATGATAAACAGTTTTTGTACTAGGTAGGAACCTATTATTATTATTATGAACGAGATACTTGTATTTTCATTTACAGTTTTTCTTAGTTTATGTGAAGGGTAAATTCATACTTTCTCACCTAAACTTTGACAATATTAAGTATTAAAATGAGAATTAAAATTTACTGGGGGAAAAAAAAATCTACTGAGAACTTATTATTTTTATTATTATTACCTATAGGTATTGTAAATGCTTTACTTTACCTATCATGGTTCCTTTTTCCCTCAGTATTTCAACCAAACACCTTTTCCAAGAAAAATTCAAACTTTACTTCTTCTCAAATTTAAAAAGTCATAAATCATTGAAAATTAAGAAACGAAGAAAAGCCCTTTCTTTTTCTCCGTAATGAATTGTTGTTTCGTTCTTTTCTTTGAAAAGAAATGGAAATAAGAAAAGGAGAAGACATTTTGTTTTTAATGGCTTGGATGCTAATGCAGAGCCATCCTCCATTGTCTCTACCTCCTTGAAGTATTTAGAGAGTTGTAGCTTAGCCTTTATTATAATTAATCACCATTAAGTTTGTATAAATCCCCAGACTTATAGCAAACTTGCTCGCAGACTGTGGTCGCCATTCGCCAAGTTAGCTTGGAGACCTTGGAGTAGTTTGTGAAGAATAGTAAGGGGCATCCCAAATTTCTTTTCTTTTTCTTTGAAACTTAGGGAAATACCAAACTTTTTCGTCGTTTCTCTGTCTTTGAAACTTAGTGGAACAACAGTATATTTCTTTGCTCTTGCTTTGGAACTGAGGGGAGTATCAATCTTTTTCTCTTACTTTGAAACTTAGGGGAATACCAATAATATTCTCTTTCTTTGAAACTTAGGGGAAGAACTGTATATTTCTTTTCTCTTGCTTTGGAACTGAGGGGAGTACCAATCTTTTTCTCTTTCTTTGAAAATTAGAGGAATACCAATAATATTTTCTTTCTTTTAAACTTAGGTGAATACCAATCTTATTCTCTTTCTTTGAAACTTAGGGAAATATTTATAAATCTTTTTCTTTTCTTTGAAACTTAAAAGAATACCATTTTTTTTTTAAAATTTAGGGAAACATCAATTTTTTTCTCTTTCTTTGAAAACCCTGAGGAATCTGAGGGAAGATATACTCGACTTCAGTAGGTTAATCATTAAGACAATGGAATCGTCACCTGGAGGTTAGTGGTTCAAATCTCAAGCTAGGATACTTTTAGCATGGTTGATGTGAGTAACTGTGACATTGACTCTTGAAATTATCAATTAGTATCGTTCATAGATAACTCGGGAGATCCTTACCTAAAGAACATCGTTCTCGTTCTGACCTCTCAAAAAATATTAATTTTCTTTCGCAACATTTCGTCTCGAACTTTGAGTGAGAAATGTTGCAAAGCGTTGCGGAGATGCGAAGCAATGTTTTCAGAAGCAAATATTTTTTACACTTATGAAGGAAATATAATAATAATAATGTCACCTTATTTATACCTCCCGATGATTAAAATTATAGAGCCCCATTATTCCAACAGTAAGCCCAAGACGTATAATATGTATAAATGTAGGTGGTGTTATACAGGGTGCGCCAGAATAACCTGACGAGTTTAAAATGTTAACTGTCAAGTCATAACTTGTCGTAGATGGTTTATGTTAGTGTCATTTTGTTTCCAATAAAAGCGGATTTAGTTACAATGGAGTCGTGGACACATGCGCATCGTGCTTTTGTTGTAGAGACATTTATTAAAAGTGGTGATTCTGTGGCAATTACTCAGAGAAAGTTTCGGACTCACTACCGAATTAAATCTCTCTGCTTGTGACTATTTTCTTTGGGGTTACCTCAAAAGTAAAGTCTATATGCTTAAGCCAAGGACTGTAGATGACTTGAAGAGACTAATTGTTCAAGAAATTCGTGCAATACACATGAATATGCTTGAGAAAGTTATGGACAATTTTTCGACCAGAATTGACGAGTGTATCAGAAATGGAGGTAAACATTTGACCAACATTATCTTTCACAAATAATTCAAATATTCAAAAAATCATGTATTAAAATAAATCCGCATGTCTTCTCTTTCAAATAACACAAAAATTATTGTTCTATCTTCAAAATTGCTTGTTTAGTATCATTTTTAAACTCGTCAGGTTATTCTGGCGCACCCTGTACAAGGTAGGTGATGTAATGATGTAGGTGTGAGTCGAATACCGGGCCAGGTGAAGGAGGGACAGGCACGTGCTCCCTAATCTTTCGACAGCGGCTCCTGATTTTTTTTCTCTCCTAAAAGCTCAACTTAAATATCTTGGCTTTTTTTCCCGCGAGTGTTTATTTTAGCCTCCGTGGGTGTGGCGCGGGGGGAGTGGGGGGGCATTTGATTAGGACGTGTTTGGAATGATATTAATATTCAAAGTCTCCTAACGAGACGAGGAAAAAAGAAAAACTAAAATATGCACGGCAAAATTATGGAAAGTTAAAAAGTTTGGGGAAGAAAGAGGATCAAAAAGTTTAATTTTCGAAAACGTCTTCATCAGCAAGTCGGGAGGAATTTTCGCTAAAAAATAAAATCTCTTAAATTTGAGAGAGAGAAACGATGACGGATAAATAAAGTGGAAATCCTCTAATTCCGCGGATACTTGAAGTTGGGGAGCTTTCGGGTGATCGCGTCCTATAAATCAGGTTCTATAAAAAAAAGCCCGACTGCCTATAACAACGTGCATACAATAGTAATAATATAAATATACAAAAATAATAGGTAATAATAATAATAATCGACATTTTTTAACTTTTTTGTATCTACTACCTACCTAAATAGGTACAATTAGTATAAATCCCCAAGAAATACCTCTTCAGGTATTGGCCTCTTTCACTATCTGCCCCCATGCTGTTCTGTCTGTCATTTTGTTCCAGTTCAAAGTCCGTGGTAGTCCTATTTTCCGGTTCCGAGGAAAATGAGAAGGATTCGTAATAATGGTTTTTTTGTGTTGTAGGGTTATTCACCCTATATACGAACAACCCTCCTCCTTTATCCAGGCTTGGGACTTGGATACTTTCCCCTGGCGGAGTCTTGGATCTTCTTCTGTACATCGACTTTATTCCAGAAAGTAAAACCCCGTTTACGTAGTTTTCTCTAAACTATTATTATAAAACCTGGTTGCAGGGTTTCAGCCGAAACACCATGCAATTAACACTGCCACCTAGTGAGATCTATTGTGACCAGGGTCTCTCTAAACTAAGTCAAGATTTTTTTTCTTCTGAGTTATACATCAAGAAAAAAGAAAATTAGGTACATATATGTACATTGTACCTATTATATTCGCTTTCGAAGTGAACAAAACGGCTGTCTTCTGTTTCCCTTGACGAGGCCCTCTGAAGTCTTTCGGGGAAAGTTTTAAAATATTCAGCACATCGGCATGAGGAGTTCATGACTTGATGTAGACCTCAACAACAAAAAAAACTGCGAAATAATATTATCTCTATATATAAATGAGAAATATGGACGGGCTTTGTATGTATGTCTGTGTGCAGGAATTGTTTAGGCGAAACTGTAAGAGATAGCAAAAAATTGATGGGAGACGACCCCAAGTAAAATTGCCGAAAAACACCAGGAAAACTATCAAAAGTCCGAAAATCCAAACCGTCCTTGAGTTATGACCTTCCTTAAGTATTTCCTTGAGGAAGGGTCCGATTTTAAGACAGTCTTTGCCCTGGAACTTGAAATCTATCGCGAGGACCTATATTTTTTATTATTTAATAACACATTAGACAAAATTAGCTTTCATTTAATTCATTTAGGCCACATTCTGACGTACCGTTCTGGAGATATAAGCCAAAATGTTCGAAATTTCGACCTTTTTTTTCAGACTTTTCACGTTTTTTAGCAGATTCCAGCGCGGAACTTAAAATTTGTCGCGAGGACCTATATTTTTTATTATTTAATAACACATTAGACAAAACTAGCTTTCATTTAATTCATATTAGGCCACATTCTGACGTACCGTTCTCGAGATAGAAGCCAGAATGTTCGAAATTTCGACCATTTTTTCAGACTTTTCACGTTTTTTTTTTAAAGATTCCAGCACGGAACTTAAAAGTTATCGCGAGGACCTATATTTTTATTGTAAAAACTGTCTGAGAACATCACATGATTTTATTTGAGCCCTTTGTTGCCATATTCTGACAAACCGTTCCCGAAATATGGGCCAGTTTGCTATATTATCAATATCCGCTATGATAGATTTGGCTCGGGATTTTGAAATTTACAGCGATGATGGTTGCGTGTGTGTGTGTGTGTGTGTGTGTGTGTGTGTGTGTGTGTGTGTGTGTGTGTGTGTGTGTGTGTGTGTGTGTGTGTGTGGTGATGCGTGTGTGTGTGGATGTGTGTGTGTGTGTGTGGATGGGTGTGTGTGTTGATGTGTGTGTGTGTGAGGTGTGTGTATGTGGTGTGTGAGTGTGGTTTGTGATGTATGGGTGGTGTGTGTGTGATGGCTTGGCGAAGCGGGTGCAGCCCGCTAGTAAAGTATATACCTACAAGTTTTTTTATTCGTACATCGCTGCAAAACAAATAATAAAAATAACACTCTTTAGTGAAAGGTAACCACCAGGCAAAGTTAATGCTCAAATCATTTTCTACCACCTAACCCACAGAGTCTTATTATTACGTGGTCACAAACTCAAATCAATGAGGAAAAATTCATGCACTGGGTGGGATTCGAACCAACGGATCCCTACGCTACCTGGATTACCAGACTAGCGCGTTAACCACTTGACTATACCAGTGCACAAAACAAAATAAACGGAGGTATGCCTCAATTGCAATTTTATAGCCATTACTGGAATTGGTATGATTAGTGAAAGATATAAACGATAAGACATAAAGGTTAAAATTATCATATTTGTGAAAATCACCCCCGCGATGCCACAACTACTCAAATTCGATTTACTAAATCTTTGCTGGACTTGGTATTTAAACCACCGACCTCCAGGTTACAAGTCCGCCGTTTTATCGATCAAGCTACAGGGTTCACGTTAGGAAGGTCATCTCAGTCGTAAAATACACGTGTGGTTCAAAAGTGTGGTTGATTTCAGGGGGTCAGTTCTTAGTCTTCCTAATCTGGCTGAATAATTCAATGAATGGCGATGCTAACCCATTGAAGAATAATAATAATATATAAAATAATAAAAAAGATTGTCTTTCTTTCTAATCGCCCAACAGGGGTGGACGGAGGGATCTTACAAAAAAAAGGGGTCAGTTCTGAAAGAAAAACTTGCTAAACTATTCAGACACATTTATCATAAATTATAAGTGGAATCTATAACAACGTGCTAATCTGTTGGATGCATACCTACGAGTATATACTCGCACTCTATTACTAACAGTCCGTCTGCACTTATAAAAAAATCTTTTTAAAATAGTTAATCTCATGAGAAATCACTGTCTACTTTATACCTACAACCTACATGCCTTATATTGATTTAGTCAATCATCGGATATTGTTTGTACATCAAATATATTGTCCAATTTTGAGAACCAATGTAGTGCAGCAAAGTCACAACTCTGGAAACTCCGAAATTACCGCGTTACTTATAGTCAATTGCTTCTGGTTTTCTGACTTTCCCAAGGAGGAAAAAAACATACTAGTTTATCCTACTCTATTAGTTTCTGAAGTTAAGCAACCGTTAGCGAGGTTTAGACTTGATGGATGAATTTACACGTGATGCTGACTATTACCCGTCCCAGCACTCAGGCTGGGTGAGGTGGATGAGTGGTTTCTGTGTTTTCCGAGAATGGAGGCTAAACCATACTTTTTGAATGAGTTAGACATTTAATACCGCAACGGTTTTTCAATGTTCCTGTCAGCCATATGTGGTTGACATCTATCTGTCCTCTACGTAATTGTCAACCATATGTGGTTGACACCAGGTAGACTTTTCTTCATGTTTCTGTCATGCTGCTAAGGATGACATTACAATGTATTAGTTCTTATGGGATTTTAGTTTCATGGAATACTGTGTTACAGCGTTCCATGAAATTGACTTATGGCTGTGGTACAAGGGTACTTTGTCTGTCAGCCAAATACGTCCGACAGGTGTTCAACGTGTTAAGAAACATCAAGCCCCGCCCCACAATAACACGCTGGTTTTCTACGGTGGCAGATGATTTTGACCCGAGTGAAATCCTACTTTCTTCTTCTTCTTTCACTTTGCCTCTTACCAGATCTACTTGGGGTCCAGGTGGGGCCGGTGGGACAATGTTTTGGAGGTGCTGCCACATAAACCGAACTAAAGTAAGATTTATAGAGTCGTCTTTTCAGTATCTGAAGAGTTTGAGTTTGTTTACAATGCCAATCATAATAATTATCCATTAATTATTCTAGAACTGTATGATGATTTTCACCGTGTACGAGTTAGGACTTAAGAAAATCCCCTCAACTTCTTTATCGTCTGGGGATGCTGCAGGTCCGCAGCTCCTTAGCACCGGCCGCGCCTGTTGGGGTCGGAATTGTTCAACCTCATGGTTGAGGTTGAACTTTCCTACTTTCTTTCTTAACATTCACGACGAAACCTCTTTCCACTCAAACTTTCCTCACGACTCTTTTTTATTTGAATAAAAATGTCGTCTAGCACAGACACATCTATTTAATATGCTCCTTCTCTGTTAAGATGATGACTTGTACTTGGCGTAATGTTTTCTTTTATTGTCATGATTTTCCGCTCTCTACATTTCTTTCCAGGATTAAAAAAATCTTCTCTTGTTTTATAAAAAAATCTTCTCTTGTTTTATAAAAAAATCTTAAAGTTTCCGTCTGCCATTTTATTGTAGCGTATTTTCACTCAGTAAATTTTGACATGAGGAACAATACATTTTTGCTATTGTTATTCAAATAAAATGGGAGACCTATAGGTATACATTATTGTGTTTAATTTTTTGAAAAGGTATTGTATTTTTGCTCTGAACTTTCATGAACTTGCTTTCCCCTAAAAGCTCTGGGGACATACAGGTAAGATCATACACATCATACAGGATATAGTAGGTAATTCTACGATGATAGACAATAGCCAGTCCTTGAAATCAAAACCACACAAAATATTATAATTTAAATATGATATTTTAAAATCTATTGAAAGATTGTTACAAATTGTTACACAACCCCCAAGTATGTTTTGATCGGCTGAAGTCTACTGCTATTATACAGGGTGGACCAAAAAAAACGTTTACACCCGTTAATGGTAGATTACTGACGACATTTCCAGGCCGGATCTGCAATCCGTTTTTTCGGATTCGCCTTTATAACTGCACAAAGTGATTTTTTGCAACTTTCTGAAAATGTCCGACTTAGGCTTATTCTTCAGGTCAGTACTTTTTTCCTGTTTAAGATGAGTTGATTCTGAACAATTCTGCAGAAAGCCAACAAAATTTCGATGTTTCTAGTTACACTACTTTGTTTTTTACGGTTAGGTTTGTCATATTTTTTTACACCTGAACAGTAAAAAAACACACGAAAAAACTTTTTTACTAAATAAAACACTCGACATTTGTCCGAACAAATTTTGGCACAGACATGGGCAAGTTTGATAAAAGTTGGCGACCGCCCCGAGGATGCTAAAAAAGAATTTTACGATTTTTTATCACGTGATCTTCTGGGAAAAATTATTAGATGTTTGCCAAAAACTCTTCAAAAATCCTAAGAGTCTTCTAGCTGTAGACTGTGTAAGGGCGTCTTGTATTGTTTACAAAAATTGTTTACATTGCTTTTTTTGAATACCGCGGTCTTAAATGCCTTCATCAGCCAGTTTAGGAAAATTCAAATGATAATTTTCGTGCTTTTCAAATTGTCGGTGGTGTTAGCTAGATGTGGTAGTGCTAAGAGTGTTAGTCGCATGACCGAGGTTCAATTCTCGGCGGTCAATATTATTTTAATTATCAAAAAAAAAATCTGATGGAATATTTTATTCATACCTGTATCTGACCTGTTGTAATACCAACAACTTATGGTTTTTTTGGGGGTAATACCATCTGTAAATTGAGTTATATCAGATACTATTGGTATCACAATACACATAATTATTATTCATGTAAGCCCCTAAGAGACTGCCTTGATATTGTAAGGATGGTTTTTCTCATGCTTCCCTACGAGAGAAAAAAAAAACTAGCGAATTTTCCAAACGAAAATAGAGTTTATGAAATGAAGCCAGGTAAATATGTAGGTAAGTTCTTCTATCATAAACAATATTAATTAAATAACAAATATTTACCAATTGCCGGCTCTTAATAAAAATCTTGAAAAAAAAAAACAAGATAATATTTTGTAAAATTAATAAACTTTTGCAGTATTTATTATGTTTTATACTATTTTGATATAAACAAAAAGGTATTTAAAAAACATTTTGTGTTAATATGTTCAATGAGAAACGATTAGAAGCGCACGATTAGCTCAATGGTAAGCTAGTCACTTGCCATGCGGAAGATCGCACCCCGGTCTGAACGCCAGAGCCAGCAAAAAATTCATGACTACAAAATAAAAAAGACTGTTGCCATATTTTATGTAGCCATAGTACACACTATGAATTCTCCTCACACAAATTTTTGAAACCAACTAAAAACTAACTCAGAACTCTCCGTCTACCTTCTACCTTCTTGCCTCTCTCTCTCTCTTCTCTCTCTCTCTCTCTCTCTCTCTCTCTCTCTCTCTCTCTCTCTCTCTCTCTCGCTCTCTGCCTCTCTCTCTCTATCTCCCCTCTCAATTCCCTCAGAGGAACTGTTGGAAGTGGCGTCCACCTTCCTGTATGCAAAGGTTAAACCTCTTCATCATGTTCCGTCGATTGTTGCGGAAGATTCCAGGTTTTTCTGTCAGGTCATCGAATGACAACAGGATTCTTGCTACCAGATGCGTCTCCACTGGTATTTCATAAACTATGTTTTTCACGTGATCCCAAATGTTCCTGTTGGCAGCTCCATATGCTAAATGCATATCTGTTATTTCAGCATCCGAATAATATTAATTATGTAACTTGTACTAAAAAAACTCAAGAAGTTTAAAGATAATAATTCATAGAATGCAGAAAAATATGCTTGAAAACTATCATCGAGAAACAAACAATCATCCATTTTACTGGCCTTTAATTAATTCCAAGGAAAATAATTATCAGACATAAATAGCTAATTACTCTTTGAGTACAAGACGACCCTACACGGTCAACACTTTTAAGATTTTGAACATCATTTTTTGAGACTTACCTGGTTCGTTTTCCCAGAAGATCACGTAATAAAAAATCGTAAAATTATTTTTTAGCATCCTTGGGTTGGCCGCCAACTTTTATCAAACTTGCCCGTGTCTGTGCCAAAATTTGCCCGGGCAAATCTTGAGTGTTTCAAAGTGTAAAAAACTTACATGAGAATTTTTTTTCTTTTCAGGTGTCAAAAAAGATGCCAAACCAAACCGTAAAAAACAAAGTAGTGTAACTAGAAACATCGAAATTTTGTTGGCTTTCTGCAGAATTGTTCAGAATCAACTCATCTTAAACAGGAAAAAAGTACTGACCTGAAGAATAGGCCAAAGTCGGACTTTTTCAGAAAGTTGCAAAAAATCACTTTGTGCAGTTATAAAGGCGAATCCGAAAAAACGGATCGCAGATCCGGCCTGGAAATGTCGTCAGTAATCTACCATTAACGGGTGTAAACGTTTTTTTGGTCCACCCTGTATAAATGTCACGGGGTCTATTGTGTATTTTTCAGGTACACCATGATCTTTCACTGCCTTTTGTTCATGCCTAAATTCCAGAAACGCGGTTTTACTCTCCATTTGCTTAAAACTCACAAACCAGCTACTCACATTAATTTCATGAGTTTGTTATTCCAGCGAGAAACATAGGAATAAGAAACAGCCAACATCACCAGAGTTCGAGCCTTGGGTCACTGGGTCACCTAAGTAGGTGGCCACAACGAGGACCCTGGTACCTGCAGTTTGATTTAGACGATTTTCGGGACTCCGTTGTGGCCGCATATATTTACTAATAATAATATCGCCTTATTTATACTAATATTTATACTAATTTATAATAATATCGCCTATTAGGACTATTAAGTCCCATTATTCGAGCAGTAAGCCCATGACGTATTATTATGTGGTAAAAATCCCAAATGGGAGGATAACTTGTCATGTCCGGCTGGGTTTCGAACCCGCGACATCTGGAATCTCTGGATCCACAGAGTGCCGCCTTTATTATGAACAGTATCACAACTAAAGTTGTAGTTTTATTTACATAATAGGTACATAGTGCCGCCTTTACCACTGAGCTACCGGGACAGACCATGGTTAGATTATTTTACGTGGTACTATCTCTATTCCTGGGTCCAGGGTATACGAGCACTGTGTCCTAATCTCGCGATATTAACTACAGCGATCATACAAGAACTGGTGTATTCAACAATCAACTTTATGAACACTCTGTACATTATTAATCTAACAAGAACTTTAACCCACTTCATGATAGAGGTACTGTGGGTCAGACCTGAACTAGTAACTGAACTACATTCAGAAATGAAAATGCCATTTCAGCTCTCGGTTCCGATACACTCGGAAACTTTTTAATTGATCTAAACATCCGCCAGGGAGAAACTTTTTCATTAAAAGTTTCAGCCTGCGTGAAGGTTGGAATAATTTATCCCCCTGACCTGACTCTAACAGAGGATACACAATTGCACATAGGTAATTGTAACAATAATAATAAAGTATGTATGTGGTTACTTTGTGATATTAGGTATATCATGACTTCATAATATGACATAATATATGTTAGGACATATATGTTTCTATAATATGTTTTTCTATTCTTTTTCACCTTTATTGTTTCTATTTTTTTCATTGTTAAAATAATTATTTGTACTGTACAAATGTACATATATTATGTCCATTTATATCTAATAAAGTGTTGAATAATAATAATATAATATTACCTTATTTATACTTCCCGAACAGGACTCTTAAAATCTGAAGGTTAGGTTGTAGAAAATGCTTTGAGCATTAACATCGCCTGGTGGTTACGTTCCACTGTTCCACTAAAGAGTGTTATTATAATAATATCGCCTTATTTATACTGCCCGACCATTAAAGTCCCATTATTCTAGCAGTAAGCCCAAGACATATTATTATGTGGTAAAAATCCCTCCTAATGGGAGCATAATTTGTCATGACCTCTAGCATTTTGGGATTCACGGAATGCCGCCTTTACCACTGAGCTACCGGGACAGATTTGGGTACTTCGCCATTATATGTATATCGCTAGGGGACATATACGGTACCAGCAACATAAACCCTCCCCTGCCTCATCATACGGAAACCACCATCACTATATTCCCTTCTGCACGTAGCTTACATGCACTGCAAGTAATAAGTATTAAAAAGTAAATAAAAAAGCACATTATGTACATGATAATATATCTAGGCGTACATCTTCCGCAAAAAGGTTATAAAAGTCAAGACTTTAGTACCGCCAACGGTTATTTTGAAACATCTATTACACACATCAAGAAAAGCACTTCTCTATATAGGCTTTTCCTCGGCAGCCCATTTTATCATCAATCTCTCTCTTCTCAACATTCTAATCCATTTCTAACCCGTTTTCTCTTACTTTCTAATCTACTTTCCGGTACTTTCTAGTTTCTGTGTTTCTGTTCTGGGTTTCGGTTCCCATGCCTCGGGTCTTCAAGTATCTGATGTGTCGTAAAATGTTATCCGTGTGAGTAAAGATTGATGTAAATAAATGGCACAGACACTGCAGGGCTGACGTGAACTGAATCCGACAAAGGAAGATGTTTCGCGTCTTGAAATTTCCTCTTAGGTACTGTTTAGACAAGGAAACTCTCATATTAAAGGCAGTACATCGTGGGACATTTTTTGTTTGTATGTTTTTATTTAAAAAGATGAGTGTTTCACAGCCTTTTTTATTTCGTAGCCATGAAATAGGAGCTACTGTAGACGCTTGTGGTCTGTATTATAGCTTGCCCATCCCGTATAGTATGCCTCCCCTCTGATGGGCGAGAAGTCTTTATTTGGTTACAAACAGTTGTAACCAAATTAAGAATAGAAAATTTTGTCGGAACGGGGGATCGAACCTGGGATCTTCCGCATGGCAAGCGGGTGCTTAACCACCGAGCTAATCGCGTGCTCTAAAGGTACTCGATTTTAGTAAAAGTTTGGTTTCATGCAGTGAAGGTTCTTTGAATTACATGATGCTCTCAGTCAGGCTGGGTGAGGCAAAAATGTGATGAGTGTTTCTTATCATTTTGTTGGGTAAATGAGACTTCCTGTCTTGCGCTCACCGTCTCATGAAATTCTAAATAGAGCACTGCTCTTACTTATATGTAGGTAGTAGGTAAAAAGTGGAATAATCTTCCCATGTGACCGTAGCTGAAATAGACATTATAAAGTTTTGAAAATTGTTAGTTCATTCACCTGATTCTTATATTTCTACTACTATCCCTGTGTAGATCGATTGTTAAAGCAGCAAACTCGTAACCTGAAAGTACTTGTTTCGATTCTAATGCACGGCTATTAGATTTTGTAAAACGGGTTTGAGTAATAGGCCGGAGTGAAAAAAATAATTTTGGAATTTGAAAACGCCTAATATGTCAAAAGTTGTGATTTTGTGAGTAGATCAATCCCTGAAAGTTTCAAAAATTAAAAAAATGATCTTGAGTCTCCACATTGAGCTTAAAGTTTTTGCTATTTTTGAGTATGCAATTTGAAGGGGCAACATAGTTTTTTACCCTTTATTGACCTCTGACATGAAAAGTTTTCATTTTACAAAAAAAGTATTGTATTAAATTGTATTGAGAACAATTTTCTGTATCATTTAGTATCATAAAACGTCTCTCTATGATGTACAGTTAAAGAGATAGAACACTAATAGTTATGACTCTTGTTGAAAACTTATGAAAATTATAATTTTTGGAACACTTCGCTTCTAAAAAATCATAAAATTATTATTATCTTATATGATAACGAGTATCATATGTATTAAAGACATTACCAGAAAGAACAAACAATGAAAAGTACTAAATTAAGGATCAAAGGTTTTATATTTTCAAATGATTATCATTCATTTTATGTATTACCAAAAAAATCTTTTTTGTGCTACACACAGGAATATTTTTACGGCTCTTTTGTCGAGCACGTATAAATCGGTCTCGGGCAACTTCGCCACAAACAGATTGTGATGCCTCAGTTACCATTACCAGCCTTTCCACAGCTTGAGTGTGGCTGCTGGCATGGGAGTTTGAGAGCATCGAACTCCGTTTGGAATCGGATGAGGCATATAATTTCCTCATCAGTCAGGTTCAAGGTGGCATCTGGATCCAGTGGATTTTCCCAACTGATATATGAGGTTGAAGTAGTCATCAGCTTCAAAATTATGAGGAGACAATTGGGGCTGGGGGACTTAAAACATAGAGGAGACCAGCAGTCTGGCTGGGTGACTATAAACAGGGAGTAGACCAGCATTGGCTTGGTTCGGGGGGTCCTTGTCAATTAATAGACTCCTTGTAAAGACAGTGGTAGGAGTGTGAATCATTCCTCCATTGTCTGGCTACCATCGTACACATTATGTTTATGAAGCTTGCGGGATTTTAAAATTCTACCCAATGCTTGCTCTCGCACATTAGAGCGCGAATCCTTAATTATAATAACACACTTTAGTGAAGGTAATCACCGGGCGAGGTTAGTGCTCAAAGCATTTTCTACCACCTAACCCTCAGAGTCTTATTATTATGTGTTCACAAACACAAATTAATGAGGAAAAGTTCATTCACTGGGTGGGATTCGAACCAATGGATCCCTACGCTACCTGGTTTACCAGACTAGCGCGTTAACCACTTGACTAAAAGTGCACCTTAGCATTGCAAGAAGTACAAGTTGAAAAGTTATCATATTTGTGTTAATCAATTTCGTGATATCACAACTAGTCAAACTCCCTTTACTAATTCTACGCTGAAACCGGACATGAACCACCGACCTCTAGGTTACAAGTCC
Organism: Bactericera cockerelli; assembly: GCA_024516035.1. Lineage (NCBI taxonomy): Eukaryota > Metazoa > Arthropoda > Insecta > Hemiptera > Triozidae > Bactericera > Bactericera cockerelli. The sequence continues at coordinate 11,246,379 of CM044956.1, read as the reverse complement.
GCAACCTTATCGATCAAGCTACTTGGTCAGTTTGCGAGAAGAGTATTTTCAAAGTAAGCGAAATACGCGTTTCTCTGTATCACATCAAACATAAGTTTTTTGTATTGTATAGACAAGAAAGAACATTTCTTAATCATTTTAAATAAATGCATGGGCCTTTCTGAGCTATTTTTTTTAAATTTAAAACCACGACGGGGCAATCAGTTTCATTATGTAATCAGCAAGAAGTTATATCTTTTACATGAAGTGCCTCAATAACGCTCTGTAGGAAAAGAAGGCCAAATATTAAAAACTTTCAGTAGGGCGGCTGCAAATTAAAAAAAAAAAAAACAATTTAAAGTTATAATTAAAAGATTTAATACATGTAATATTAACTATCAATCAAAACGATTATTATTCTTAGGTAATACTGACATGATATGGGTATTTCACTTCATACAAAAATTAGTTAGTTATTTTATTTAAACAACTAAGTCAACCCAGAAAAATTTGATCCGTAATATCCGTAGTTAATTTCTAACGAATGCACAAATTAATTTGAACAATCATTTTCACATAGAAAGAAAGATCTGAAAACTCAGTTTTGTACTGCTTTAATTACAAAGCTACAAATTGGAGACGAGACCGGACAAGAACAAGCGAGAAAATGTCAGTAAGCATTAAATTTATTTTCGCGCACAGTTACCTACATAGATTTTATATACATACATGTTACTTCTACTCGTATAATGTAGGAAGATGACTTAAATAACCAACTAAATATAGATAACAACGTAAATCTTTTATCCTGAAAAAAGTAGGCCTGAGTTGTACTAGCACCTATGATATGGACTAATAACCTACCATATTATTATCATTTTCCGAAGTTTCTGCTAGAGTTACAATTGTTTATGTTCTAGCTCATAGATAGTACATCATAGAGAGAAGTTTCAAGGAATTAAAATATAGAAAAAATTGTTTACAACATAATTTTATTCATTATCTTTTTTTGTATAATGAACACTTTTCATGTTAGACGTGCTTCAAGTGCAAAAACCGATGATGCCCCTTCAAATTGCATACTCAAAAATAGCAAAAACTTTAAGCTCAATGTGGAGACTGAAGATCATTTTTTTAATTTTTGAAACTTTCAGGGATTGATCTACTCACAAAATCACAACTTTTGACATATTAGGCGTTTTCAAATTCCAAAATTATTTTTTTACCCCCCTGTTTCACTCCGGCCTATTGAGTAACTGACAAATTACTCGAATGATTAAAACAAACAGTAAACAAACAAATAAGTGCACTGGTAGTCAAGTGGTTAAGGCGCTAGTCTGGTAATCAAGGTAGCGTAGGGATCCGTTGGTTCGAATCCCACCCAGTGCATGAATTTCTCCTTATTACTTTGAGTTTGTGACTACATATTAATAAGACTCAGAGTTTTAAGTGGTAGAAAATGTTTGAGCATTAACTTCACCTGGTGGTTACCTTCCACCAAAGATTGTTATTATTATTAATAAACATGATGACTATATTTCCAGTCATATATATTTAATATATAATAATATAAACGTACTGAAAAGGCTTATGGCAAGAAAACAAAAGAAAAGTCCATGATACATAACAAGAGAGACAGAGCGCTATGACTCATATGTATACAACAAAACACATGGAGACGTTGAAAGAGAAAGTATAGGGGTGAAACTTACGTCAAAGTTGTTCAGAAATTCAGCATAATATATTTTCACAAAGTTTGCGACATTAGTTCACAATTATTCCACAACGCGAGGTTCTACCTAAAATTTTATTATGATTAAGTTAATTATTTTCTAACGAATATGAATGTAATTAATTTTCTTGTGATGTGGATTATACTGGGGACTGACGAGTCTTGTCAAGCTGACAGTGAAGGTAAACCACCGTAACATACAGTAATAAATTCTCTTTGTTTTGAGCTTGTAGGTATATTTCTATAATAATTATAATTCCGTGCCCGTGAGATATGTATCTATGCCTATCTCACAGTGGTGCAGATCCATGTTTTGTAGATTCTTGGATGTAGGTCTCGGTATTATAACATACTAGCGGGCTGTCGCCCGCTTTGCGGGCCGAGGCATGGCCGTGAAAGCAAAAAATCCTTTTTCGTCAATGGCAGGTGTTGTAGTGGGAGTTTCGAAAAATCCCGTCTTATTGCACATCTAGACTATAAGACAAAGCTACCTACCAAATTTCCGCTTCCTAGGACTTACGGTTTGGGCTGTAGAGCGATGATCAGTCAGTGAGTGGTCAGTCAGTCAGTGACTTTGACATTATTTATATTTATAACATATAAAACAAATTTGAAGAGAATCGGTTGAGAACTTTTGTAGATAAGAAGTGATAAAATTATTGATTCTTAGCGATACTAAAGTTGAAAATTAAGATTACTATTCACGAGGAATTACCTGTATTGTGAATTGGCGGTGTATTTTTCAATAATACAGGGTGTAACAGACTTGATGTAAAATCTCTTAAGGGGTGGTAGTATAGATCATTTCCAACCATGAATGATTTATAACACTTTTGATTTAACTTAGTGGTTCTCGAGATATTATTTTTTTGAATTATTTGTACAAGTCCCCTGCCGCTCGACAAAGAATGGCATTAAACTCCATTAATACAGTAGATGAGGCAATAAATTTAACTTTTTCCTTAATATAACAAAATTTTACTATTATTTAGACTAGATTTATCTAGTCTAAATAATAGTATTCAGCAGCAGCGGAAAATTTATCGCAAACATGAAATCCACCTGAAACTTCAGCCGCCATTTTCTCAAAATACTGCCCACATAAAGTATTGGTTTCATTTATGTAAAAACTTGCTTGAAGTCTTATCTTTCAGAAAATATGACACACTTAATATAAATTTTTCATTTTTTTATTGAAACCAAGAGAAATTAAAAAAAAGTCAGTCAGTACTACATACTGTGCCTACTAGGCTACCATCCTACTTTTACCTGGGGAACTAATTTTTTTCTTCAATTTGACAAATTATGGTTGTCATTTACTTTCCAACGGCCCAAAAATTTAGCCTCAGTAGATTCATTGATAAGGCGGCGGACTATTAACTTGGAGGTCACTGGTTCGATTCTCAAGTATGGCAAATATTTAGTAAGACGAGTTTGAGCTATTGTGACACCAGGATCGTGATTAATTGACCTTAATATTTTAGTATTCCATGTGTTTTATTAAAATTCGGTACCTAATAACATAATAATTTGTACCTCTATGTACCAACCTATGAATGTTCAGTATTCACCGTACCGCCTTTACCTGTGGGTGTTAACTATGTAGGTACATTGTTATGTTTCAGTTCATTCAAACCATTTTATCATTGAGAACCTTTCCCTCTTATGAGAATTTATTATTAATGTTGATTTCTGAAGCACCACAGTAAAGTATCATACACGGATACGTACATACTAATTTGCCACACTTGAGACTCGAACCAGTGACCTCCAAGTTAAGAGTCTACTGAGGCTAACCTTTTTGGCCGTTCGAAAATAAATGGCAACCATAATTTGTCAAATTGAAGAAAAAAATTAGTTCTCTAGGTAAAAGTAGGATGGTAGCCTAGTAGGTACAGTATGTAGTACTGACTGACTTTTTCTTTAATTTCTCTTGGTTTCAATAAAAAATAAAAAAAATATATCAAGTGTGTCATATTTTCTGAAAGATAAGACACTTCAAGCAAGTTTTTACATAAATGAAACCAATACTTTATGTGGGCAGTATTTTGAGAAAATGGCGGCTGAAGTTTCAGGTGGATTTCATGTTTGCGATAAATTTTCCGCTGCTGCTGATTTTTTTCAGTACGTGTGCATTTTTCAAGAATAAATCTAGTCTAAATAATAGTGAAATTTTGTTATCTTATGGAAAAAGTTAAATTTATTGCCTCATCTACTGTATTTATGGAGTTAGATGCCATTCTTTGTCGAGCGGCAGGGCACTTGTAAAAATAATTCAGAAAAATAATATCTCGAGAACCACTAAGTTAAATCAAAAGTGTTATAGAGTATTCATGGTTGGAAATGATTTATACTACCACCCCTTAAGAGATTTTACATCAAGTCTGTTACACCCTGTATAATGTGCGAATTTTGTACCTATACGAACCATACTGCACAAGAAAGTATTGAGTCCATAGTCGGCAGTGTATTTTTCTTCTTCTTAGTAAAATTGTACTTACAGTGCACTAGAAAGTTGTGTGATGTTTTAATAAGTTTATTAATTTTTCCTAGCATATTTTGTATTTTCTTTGAAAGTTTCATTTTTTTCCCTTCTCTTCAATTCAAAGTTGTCAGTGCTTTGCCTCTTGTCTTGTCTACCTCTCAGCACTATTTTCATTATCTTTAGGGCCTTTCATTATTTTTACTTTTTTTGCTTCCTCCTCTTTGCTGTTTGTTTCAATTTCATCTTTTTCTCTCTTTGTTTTTCTCTTTCATTTTATTTAAAAAAAATCTCTTTATCTTCTAAGGAGTTCTACATCTTCTTTAAATTCTTTTCGTGTTTTCTCTAAACTCATTTCTTTTTTCCTTCGCTCTTTCCTCTTCATGCCGTTCATCTTCTAAGAGTTCTTGATCTTCTCCTTACTCTCTTGCTTCATCCTCTAAATGTTTTGGATTACCTACTCTTCCTACTTGTTCCTTCTCCTTTAGTTTTTCTTCTCCTTCTCGTTTGTTATAATTGACATTTTCCTGTTTACCGTCTCCTCCCTTTTCTTCTTTATTCTCAAGGAATTATTCTTCTTCGTTTGTTATAATTGACATTTCCTGATATAACGACCTCTTATCTTCTTACATCTCGCAGTTTTGTTTTTAATGTGATTTCTCTCACATCTTTAGCCTCCTGCTTTTCTTTCCTTATTCTAATCTCCTAAACTTGTCTTGTACATGGATTTTCGGATTTCGGATTCGTTCAAAAATATATCAATAATAGATATGCGAAGTACCTATTGTGTATTCTTTTTTAAAATAGTTTTTTTTTGACAATCAACTCTATGTTTTAAAATAAAGTTGACCCCCCCTAAAATGGTCCATAATATCAGTGGTTAACGGATTTAAATATTTCTGAGCTAAGACCTCCTTTAATTCACAATCAGGGATGGTTTATTGGGGGGATTCTGGTGCTGTACGCAACATGAGACTTCATAAGCAACCCTGTACGGAATAGACACAAGATAAGACTATATAATGACCCTGTCTGAAATGGACACTTGGCACTCCATAGGGTTTTCTTTGCTGCCTTTGTATGCTATGTTTAAGGGTTTCTCAGGACGTTGTAAAATAAAGTACAATTTATTTAATTTGGAAGCCCTTCATGAGAGAGAGAGAGAGAGAGAGAGAGAGAGAGAGAGAGAGAGAGAGAGAAAGAGAAAGAGAAAAGGGCGGAGGGGGAGAGCGGAAAATAGAGAAAAAGACCAACAAACTTTTCGGCTTTTAAAATTTTAAATATAATAAAAATAAATTTACTTAAAACTAAGTTTTCGGTTACCTTCCTATCCTACGAGTACTTCAAAAAATAAAATAATTTAAGGTCGCATATACTTGGCAAAAGTTTTCAACTTTCTTCCGTCGCAAATTTTCTCTCTCTCTCTCTCTCTCTCTCTCTCTCTCCAACTTTTTCTTGCCGTCTTCCTATCTTTTCTGTTTTTCGAATTTTAAATTAATTTTCCATTTTGTTTCTTAGTTTTGTGAGTATCAATGTACATCTCAATGCTCCTTCACTAGTTCTATCCCAGTGCTTTGAAACCAATTTATCATATATCTCGGTACCTATAATAACAAAAGTTAAAGTTATCATATTTATGTTAATCGCATTCGTGATATCACAACTAATCAAACTCGCTTTACAATAATAATATCTAAGCTAAAACCGGGACTTGAACCACCGACCTCCTGGTTGCACGTCCGCCGCCTTATCGATCAAGCTAGTGAGGTCGGACGGTACCTATAATAATATAAGGCCATTCCCTCCAATTCATGGTATTGTTGGTCTACGAAGAGATATACAGCATTCACGGCACTTAAGATTTAACTGAACTTCAGTTCTGAAAATGTAGGCATTTCAAAACGTTTCATAATCAATGGCGCACCTTGCATATACGAAAAAACCAGGGGATCAGTGAATTAAACAAAACAGCCAATCAAATTGACCTCACTCAGCCTGAGTGGTGCTGGGAATAGCCAGCATAACGAGGGTTCCACTTTGAATGCTAACCTATCCAAGTTATCATTCAGATTCGATGTTGAATCCAAGATACAAGGTATTCCTCATTACCATTACGAAATAGCTCTAAAGAGCAGGGTATAGTGAGACCCACCACCCACGCGTGTTTCTCATTGGCATTAAGCTCTGGAGTGTGGATAGCGACACCCAGGACCCACGCCCACGCTACGATTGAACCCAGGAACCACGCATATTCCTCATTTCCATTACAAAATAGCTCTCCCCTTCCCTCTCTCAATCCCACGATGACTCCAGAGAAACTTTGATTTTTTTCTGGAATAAAGCAGCTTATTTGGAATACATTAAAAGTTTTATGAATTTTCCCAGTTTGAGGTATTATTTCATGATGATTTGAAAAAAAAATATGGAAACTTTCACATGGTAGATGTTTTGTAGGTCAGGTTACATTTCCAATGAAAATCTGTACAGGTGTTCTTTCGTGACTAATATAGGTAAGTACTCGTTTAATTAATAATTGCGTATTGGAGTATAATAGGTAAAATAGGCATAATGACATGGTGTAACTGAAAACATAGCATTCCTTAAAAAAAAAAAAAAAAAAAAAAAAAAAAAAGATGAGTGTTTCACAGCCTTTTTATTTCGTAGCCATGAAACAGGAGCTACTGTAGACGCTTCTGGTCTGTGTTGTAGCTTGCCCATCCCGTAGTTTGCCTCCCCTCTGATGGGAGAGAAGTGACACATTATTTCTCATGTAGGTGCTGGGTCAACACGAGCACACCGGAAGGTATTTCTTACAAACAATTGTAACCAAATTAAGATTACAAATTTTTGTCGGCACGGGGTTCGAACCCGGGAAATTCCGCATGGCAAGCGTGGGAGGGAGGCATACTACGAGATGGGCAGGCTACAACACAGACCACAATCTTTTGAACCACATATAGGTACTTACTAGAGAAAGGTCACTTGGCTTTATAAACATGGGTGCGGAAATAGACCTTCACCGAGCTAGGACCATTTTAAGTTGGTACCGACCAAAACCTCGAGAGATATTAATTTGTTAATTGAATCCATCTAAATTACTTTTATGATGTCGTTTTATGGAGTCTTCGATTGTATTCATGCTTCTTCAGATTTCGGCTCTGTTTTATATATATCAGGGCCAGAGTTATGGACGGTACCACCTTTGGGTGGTTCTAACTCCGTTAGAGTTCTTTTCCGCACCCAGGTTCATAGAACAAAATTACCCTTATTTTAGCTCATCTTGTATATTTTAGCTCCTGAAAAGTCTGTTATGTTTTCAAGGAACATACCCTGTATCATATAAAAAATTTACCTTGCTTCACTAAGGATAAGCACTGCTCGCCCAGGCAAGCAACATGATTCTAATTATTTACCTTACCTAAATAAGAACTAGACATAATGGCGGATGTGAGGCGAAGAATAAATAATACCAAGCTAGGTAGTTTCTTAATGAGATCTTGAGACGGAATACTGAGAGATGCGAAGAAGGGATGCGATGAATAAGGAGGGTCTGAGGGATGAGATGAATGAGGGTCTGAGGGATGAGATGAATGAGGGTCTGTAGGATGGGATGAATGAGGGTCTGTAGGATGCGATGAATGTGGTTGTGAGGGATGCGATGAATAAGGAGGGTCTGAGGGATAAGATGCGATGAATGAGGGTCTGAGGGATGAGATGAATGAGGGTCTGAGGGATGCGATGAATGAGGGTCTGAGGTATGTGATGAATGAGGATCTGAGGGATGGGATGAATGAGGGTCTGAGAGATGCGATGAATGAGGGTCTGAGGTATGTGATGAATGAGGATCTGAGGGATGGGATGAATGAGGGTCTGAGAGATGCGATGAATGAGGGTCTGAGGGATGCGATGAATGAGGGTCTGAGGGATGGGATGAATGAGGGTCTGAGAGATGCGATGAATGAGGGTCTGAGAGATGCGATGAATGAGGGTGTGAGGGATGCGATGAATGAGGGTCTGAGGGATGGGATGAATGAGGGTCTGAGAGATGCGATGAATAAGGAGGGTCTGAGGGATAAGATGCGATGAATGAGGGTCTGAGGAATGAGATTAATGAGGGTCTGAGAGATGCGATGAATGAAGGTCTGAGGGATGGGATGAATGAGGGTCTGAGGGATGGGATGAATGAGGGTCTGAGAGATGGGATGAATGAGGGTCTGAGGGATGCGATGAATGAGGGTCTGAGGGATGGGATGAATGAGGGTCTGAGGGATGGGTTGAATGAGGGTCTGAGGGATGGGATGAATGAGGGTCTGAGAGATGGGATGAATGAGGGTCTGAGGGATGCGATGAATGAGGGTCTGAGGGATGCGATGAATGAGGGTCTGAGGGTCCAGAACACATAAAGAGCTCGGTGGTCCCATTAGTCCTAACAATAATATCAAAAGTCAGGTACCTTTTGCAATCCAGGATGTGCTTAATTGACTGGCCTAAATATGTATAATTCAAAAGAAAATAGGGCACAAATCTGAGAAGAGCATAGAAACCTTTTATGTGTCAGTCGAGAAGTCATTAAGGGTTTTCGTTTGCATTTTTGAAAGATAATGAAAAGCAGCTTGAACTACAAATAAAATTTCAATAGTGCTCACTATGGCCATTAATATAATTACCTTTATCATTACTATTTAGAACCCTATAAAATGTTTAATCAAAAACCGAAATTATTTTACGCTGCCCACAGCTAGATTAGGTATTCTCGGACATTCAAATTCCACTTACAACCGGTGGCTGGGCGCCCAATTTGGAGTATCAAAATATCTTTCCTTACTGAGCATCTAGGCCATACAGGAAACATATAAAATTTCAGTTCTGTATCAAGTACATGAGTTCCCCGACGTCCCTTGTGTAGATAGTCGGTACAAATAATATTACCTTACTGCCGTTTATAGGTACCAATGTAATATTACTAGCTTTATTATTATTTTTACAAATTCAAAATACGAGGGAACAGACAATTCATAATAAAATTTCTACCTACGCGGGATGATTTTTCACGTGAAATGAGTAACATTATGCTTATTATAATATGAAATATTATATAATACCGGTAATATTATGGCGTGTGGGTGCAACTCTGGGTGTAGATGATATGAAATTAAATAAATGTTGCGCTATTAATCAAGCCTTTTGTATCTTTTGTGAAGCCAACATCTTTAGTACCTCTCGCAATTTGAATAAAAAAAATATGAATAAAAAAAAATCTGGTGTAAACATCACACGACTTTCCTTATCCCCGAAAAGAAGTCGAATTTCGCCACTGGTGACTCAACGGTGGACTTGTAACCTGGAGGTCGGTGGTTCAAGTCCCGGTTTCAGCGTAAATTTAGTAAAGCGAGTTTGAGTAGTTGTGATATCACGAAAGTGATTAACACAAATTATGATAACGGTCTTTAAGCTCGGCTATGTAAACAATGACTTGTCTTATACAAGCTGGGATTTTTTATACAAGCTGGCATATCTATACTTGTCAAAAGAGATTCACTTACCATGAAACCACCTGAACCACTTCACCATTACGCTAGTGGATGAAATCTTACATCATGCACATTCCTTTACCGAAAATTTCCGCTCTGGGTGGGATTCAAATCCCGAACTCCAAAGAATTCATAGTACCTATTCATTTATCATATTTGTGTTAATCACTTCCGTGATATCACAAATAATACGATGTCACAAGTTCACAACTATACTCAAACTAGCTTTACCAAATCTACGCTGAAACCGGAACTTGAACCACCGACCTCCGGTTTACAAGTTCGCCGCCTTATCGATTAAGCTATTGAGGTCGGTCATTCATATAGTATTATGTACCATTTTACCACCCGCAATTGAATTAATAATAGCGTAAAGGTACTAGCAAGATAAACGTTTCGTTTCCATGGGAACTAAGTTCTGTTTGTCATAAAGTGAGAAGAGTATACAAATAAGAACTTTAAGAAGGTAAGTATAACTGTAGGGCTTTAAGAAGTTTGCAGAGTCCAGATAGATAAGTATTCACTGAGGATAGAAGAGGAACAGTGAAATTTATTGTAGACAATATAAAATAACAAACCTTCCAAAACTCTAAACCGAGCTTAGGAAAATATTTTGACCTGAGAAATTGAACCTTGGAGACCAATTTAAGAATGTATAAATTATTCCTGTACCTTACCCATCCGCTTGAACAATTTTCCGAGGCAATTTCCACTCTAATCAGTAGAGAGGAGAGGTTGTAGGAGACTCCAGTCTCAATCACACATTCTGAAGAATTCTTCTATGAAAATAACTAATTAGTAATTTTTTTTCGTGTAATAAATTTGATTCTTTATATATTTAATAGTCCCAGTAGGAAGAACTGAATAATGCAGGAGATATAACTTCAGTGGAAAACTGATGAAATACAAAAGTACCTCTTGACCCACAATTAGTAAGCGAATATTTGGTGAAGCTTCTCTCTTTATAACTCACTAATTTGAAACAGGCGTTTTAAAATTTGTTTATATTCAGATTAGTTGATGGCAAGGGTTTTCAGAACTTTTACCTGATAATGAGAGCCAAAAAACACGAAACATCTGTACACGACTGTATGTTCTGATAAATGTATGTTCATCTAGTACATTTTCTCACTTTTGTGTTAATACAATTATTATATTGTTTATAATGATAACAACACCTATCAGACTATCTCCAATGTAATCGCTCGCCTTGCGAAAGAACCAGAAAACCGGCGTGAACGACAGGCCTACCGCCTTGTTAAAGCGCCGTTAAACCGGAAAAAAAAGAAACAGAATCAAAAATCTGACCTTTATTTAATTTATTTAAAAATTGGCAATATATTTTTAGAAGGTTCTTTTTCAAGTGCTTTTGTCTCAACTCAGTGCTTCGACGGAAAATTGGTGTTGCATTTCACCTAGCATAGAGAGACATAGGTACCATGTGAAAGGCAAGCTGCATCACGATCCACACTGGTCTGACAGAGAAATGGACCTCTGTTTCGTGGCAAAAGAAGAAAGGATTTAAAACATAAAAACAATAAATTTAATATTATCTATTTATGTACTCACTTGTGAAGATCTCACCATGCACTAACCAACTAACCTGTAACAGATAATAGAAAATGCTTTAGATAATAAATAATAAATAGTATGACACCAGTGGCGTAGCCAGTTTCCAAAAAACCCCAGCAAAGATGGAATATACGTTAGGCGAGATTTCTGAACCCCCCTCAAACCCCCCCCCCCCCCCCCCCCCCCCCCGAAATCAATTATAAAATAAATTTAAGATCTAAAAAAAAAAACAAATAATAAAATAAAATAAAAAATATATCATCAATGTTAATATAAATGTATATATACCTACCTATTTTTAAAAATAAATAAATAATAAGATTATAATTTATCAATAAGCAGTACCTATGTTAGTCATGCATGGGCAACTTATTCAAACTCCTGAAAATCAAGATCTTGCAAACTATAAGGACACAGATTTAATAGTTCCTCTTTAAGTATGTAGCAAAGATTTTAGTAAAGCAAGTTATTTGTGATATTTATCACAGCGTGATAAACATAAAAGTAATAAATTTAACTTTTAAGTAGCACAAATAGCGCTTGTGCCATGATGATAAGTCCTCTAACGCGGCAGAGCACTTCACCACCGGTGCATGTTGTCAACAAAAGTCACCTATTATTGTATTAGTTTAATTCACAGGCTTAATTTAGAAAGCTAGTAGTCTATGCTGTTTGCAAGGGGCTCCCTAGGGCCGCGAAGGTACACAACACAGTTGTTACACGACCTAGTTTTCATGGAAACACATGAATACAATATTAACGTCACCTTTGACAGTTCCCTTTGTTACTAGTGTGTTTACAGGTAGCTGGTATGACTTAAACATTTGAGGTCATTCCAGTCTTGTCATTTTATTCAGTTTATTTCAGTGGAGTTCATTTTTTCAGTTTATTTCATTGAGGTCATTTTATTCAGTTTCTTTCAGTGAGTTCATTTTATTCAGTTTATTTCAGTGAGGTCATTTCAAATAGCTCATGAAGAGTTAAGATCATTTCAGAAAGCTGTTTCGTTCATGGTTATTTCAATGGCGACATTAACTAAATTGAGATGAATAATATTATTTAAAAAATAATTTTTAACCAAATTTAAAAATTCAAAGAAAGAGAGAGAGAGAGAGAGAGAGAGAGAGAGAGAGAGAGAGAGAGAGAGAGAGAGAGAGAGAGAGAGAGAAGGTAAAAAGGCGGAGAGACTATATTTATTTCTCGGCATGAAATGTGAAAAAAGGGGAGAGGTAAGGAGTGAAAAGTATTGAGGGATAGGGAAGGGTATTGGAGGTCAATTGTGAGTACTTCAGATAATACTCGGAATTAGAATGATAAACTTTGAATACAAAGAGAGAGAGAGTAGGTAATAAAAAAGAAAGAAAAATTCCTGCCCCGCTGGGAATCGAACCCAGGTCACCATGCGTACAATGCCTAGCGCGCTAACTCACTCTGCCACGGTGACTACTCATATGACCATGGAGTTGAAAGCGATGTTAAATTTTTGTTTAAAAAAAACGCTTGCATACGAGTCTGCAACCATTTCGACATTTTCATCTTTACTATTCAAGGTCCAAAACCCAACTGACCAAATTTCGTATTGTGCGCATGACACATACCTTCTCTCTTCTCTTAGGGTTGCAATATCGAAACGAAAATATCGATATTAGGTATATCGATAATATCGAAACCATAATATCGATATCCGATATTAGAAGACTTCTCTCCCTTTACAATTCGATATTTCGTTACATAATATCGTTACATAATATCGTTACATAATTTCGTCACATAATTTTGGTTATGTGCCAGAGCAAAGACATGAAAATGTCAAAAGAGGAAAGGGAGAGAAAAAGGGAAATTATGAGACAGAGAGAGAGAGAGAGACGGGAACGGGAGGGAAAGAGAAAGATATAAACGAACAGGATAGAAAATGGTACTTTCAAGAGATAATACTCGAATAGCATAAACATTGAGAAGAAAGATATGGAAAATAATTGAAAGGTAGAGAGAAATATGGAGATCTATGCAAACTTGTTCTTGGCTTGCTTTCTACGTAGGTTTTCCATCTTTTCATTTATTAGTCCAGAGAGTACGTCATTAGGCTCATTAGTGTATAATTGCTCAGTAGCTTGATGTATATCATAGGGCGGTGGAACTGTAACCATAAGTTCAGTGGTTTTTTAACAGGCCACTGGCTTTTTAACAGGCCACTGTAGCCTCAACTACGGTCTCTGTAAAGAGGCCCCAGAGACAGCAAAACACATTCTCTGTAAATGTGGAGCAGCCTCTCATGCTCGACTGAAACACATCTCAAGGCTGATTCTAACACCTAAAGAAGTTACCGGAATCAGTCCTAAAAGAATCTTAAGCTACATTAATAGCTTTGATCTCTTTTAGAAATACATGGGCATGTCACAAAAGATCTATTTAAGGTCGCAGTGACAAAGAGCTTTTGTAGTAGACAGCCCTACTTATACCAATACCAACCCTCAAACCTTATTATTATGAAGTCACAAACTCAAATAAATGAGGAAAAATTCATGCACTGGAAATTGATGAAAAAAAATGAGGAAAATTTCCTTTTTTAAATTCTTAATATTTTTTGACTCAATACTGGGTCCGCGATTGATCATGATCAATGGTGGACTCTGTATAATTGTAATTAATTAATTATGTTCGAAAAAAATCGAAAAAATTCAGTCTCATCATTGTTTTATTTGTACACCTTAAAAGTATTTCGTTTTTTTCAACTATGAGTGTTTCTCTTCGTTTTTCAAAAATCTATGATTATTTTCTATTGTTTTTTGCCTATTTTTTTAAAAAGAGTGCTTTCTCTGATCTTCTCTCTTTCAAATATGATGTAAAAATAGGAATGTGTATGTATTCCAAAAATTTAATGTCCATTATTGTTTGGGAATCTACAACGTAGCAGCTCCATTGTGATGAATATTCCAGTGTGTTTCAAGTTGATCTTGCCAAATTGTATGCAGGAAAAGCAAAGTGCTCGTATTCTCAGAGGTGGAAATGGGAAAACAAAAGGATAATGATATGAAAAGTATCAGGACAGAAAGACAGGGAGTCGAATAGAGATTGAAAGTGGGCGGCCTAAGACTCTGGATATAGCGGGGTGCGCTAAGGTAATTTATTCTACGTGTTTGGGTGCTAGCAGTCCTTGAGGGCCTTTGACCTCCAGTAAACAGTTTCATACTTGGTTATTTTGTTCATTTAGTTGTATACTATCCAATTTTTTTAGGTCTTTCTGCGCTTTGTACATCTTTGTACAAAGTAATTGTGGCAATGTAATTGATGGAGATCGGGTTGTGTAAAATTCGGTAAGAAATTGCAAATCCTGACGTATGCATTCATTTATTAATAGGTGCACTGCTACATACAGGGTGTCCCACGAAAGTTGGGGCCGAGTAATTTGCGGTGTCCAATTGGTGGGACACCCTGTATATAAATATTTCATAATTTGTTTTCAAAAAACATTTCCTTTTTCCATTTCTTAGACTTCTCAGCAATGATATGAATTTCAGCAGAAGAATCCTTCACCTGCCGTCGCCGCCACGGGAATGGAGACGCTGACTTTTGAATGTTTATTCAGAAAGGGACCTTTCTCGTCCCTGGGGACTGAGGAGACGAAAAATAAGGAGCTGATGAAAGCAAATGGTATCAACCAGTACTCACCTTGAGTGGTGACCCTTTTAGCTAAAACACTCTCCAAATTCTTCGAGGAGAGAATTTTCTTCACTTTAGAGCACACAAAATTTATCCAGGCAGTGATATAAGCCTAAATGCTGTCTCCAAGTCAGCCTGTAATTTGTTAACAGTACTCCTCTGACTCAATAGGTCGCTAATACGATTCCAGTGCTAGTCAAATTTTTTTGCCCAACTATTTGTTCCCGGCATGAACAAAATCACCTTGCTAACGATTCTTAAAAATCGCCTCTGAGACTGCTTGAATATGACTAATGACTCTCATTATTCTAGCAATAAGCTTATATCTGCATTAATAAATGGTCAGAACCACACGAGGGAGTATAAATTACCAAACCCTGGTTGTTTTCGAACCTGCGACCTCTGGAAAACTAGATCCACGGCTTGACTGTTGAGTCAGCGGGACTAACATGTTGTATTTCATTTTCATGAATGTTTCTTTTCTTGGCATATTTTTTTAGAGAATGTATAATTATGTATAACAATTGCATATTTTGGACATTTTTAGCTGCGGAAAAACCAAGCTCTATGACAACTGATGGTGTAACCATGGTAATATCATTAGTATAGTAACAACAATAACAATGTTGGCCCAGCACCTAATTGGCCATCAGAGGGGCGACATACTACGCGATGGGCAGGCTACAACACAGACCACAAGCCACTACAGTAGCTCCTGTTTCATGGCTACGAAATAAAAACAGCTGTGAAACACTCATTGTTACCTGGAGGTAGGTGGTTCAAATCCTAGTTTCAGCGTGGGTTTAGTATAGCATGTTTTGGTATAGTTGTGATATCATGAAAGTGATAAACACAAAAAATATGATAACTTTTTTTAATATCCCCTTTAGCGTCGATAATTAATTCGAGCGTAAGGGTATTTAGCTGCTAGCATGAAGGAGCGTGTGGCTTTCCTTCACAGCCCTTGTACAGTGCATGCAGGTGCATGCTGCATAACTTCTAACCTCTCATCTCAAGGAGCAACTAAGTACAAGCAGTACTTTATTTCCCTGCTAAACTTCACTTGAAAGTGTATTTTCTGAAAACTTTTTTCATACTGAAAACCTTTTAATTTTGATAAATTCAAAGTTATTTACCTTCACAGCTGAATATCCGCAAAAGTTGTATGTACTTTGCAAGAGTATAAATCATGTAAACTTAAATAGAATAGTGTGTTTCTCGTTATGTATGGCTTTGACTTGGGTATTATGTATCCTATAAATTAAATTCATGTATACAGGGTGACGCAAGTTTTATGCTTTCGTATCAGATGGATAAAGAGAGAGACAGAGAGAGAGAGAGAGAGAGACAGAGAGAGAGAGAGACTGAGAGAGAGAGGACAGAGAGAGAGAGACAGAGAGAGAGAGAGAGACAGAGAGAGAGAGAGAGAGACAGACAGAGAGAGTAATCAGCTGGTTATTTGTGTTATTTTATAATGTCACAATTTTTAGTGGGCAGCATCGACATTACAAGAACTAATGCTAATCATAAAATATTATCTCCAACCAACCATCATATTCCGATATCAATATCGCAAATTCCGCCGCTAGTCTTTAGCCTGTTCTACTAATATCTCAATTGTCCTCACGAGGCTAGGAGGGTAGGCTACGACACCCAAAGTAGAGAGCTGCAAAACTACAGCTGGATAGTATACTGCGCCTGTGAGAGATAGCACGAGTTTTTTTTTAAAAAAAATGAGTGTTTCACAGCCTTTTTTATTTGATAGCCATGAAACAGGAGCTACTGTAGACGCTTGTGGTCTGTGTTGTAGCCTGCCCATCCCGTAGTATGCCTCCCCTCTGATGGGCGAGAGGTGACACAATACTTCCCATTTAGGTGCTGGGTCAACACGAGCGCACCGGAAGGTATCCCTTACAAACAATTGTAACCAAATTAAGAATACAAATTTTGTCGGCACGGGGGATCGAACCAGGACCTTCCGCATGGCAAGCGAGTGCTTAACCACTGAGCTAATCGCGCGCTGACATTATTTGCGCACTCCTCTTGGACGCAGGTGATTCTGCCGGGTCGGAGTTTTCAGCTCTATACTGGGATATGACTGAGTCAACTTAGGTATACCTCGTGATGAACAATGAGTAGCTACATTACATTATGAGCAAGGAATACCTACTTTAACCAAGCAAATTACGTAATTAGGAGTCTCTTAGCGCTGTTCTAACCTAAAGTTGATTTCAATAGCACATAAAAACCAAAAAATGTGACAAAATTACATAGTTATTATCATGTGTAAACCCCATACATCATGTGAGGGAAACTCTCATTTATCGTCGTGCAGTGAATCTTGTAACCTCGGCTTATGTCAATAGGATGCAGTGAATCTTGTAACCTCGGCTTATGTCAATAGGGTGCAGTGAATCTTGTAACCTCGGCTTATGTCAATAGGGTGCAGTGAATCTTGTAACCCCGGCTTATGTCAATAGGGGCAGTGAATCTTGTAACCTCGGCTTATGTCAATAGGGTGCAGTGAATCTTGTAACCTTGGCTTATGTCAATAGGGTGCAGTGAATCTTGTAACCTCGGCTTATGTCAATAGGGTGCAGTGAATCTTGTAACCTCGGCTTATGTCAATAGGGTGCAGTGAATCTTGTAACCTCGGCTTGTGTCAATAGGAAAGACAACTTCGTGATATACTTGTTCATGTCGTAAAACAAATTCAGTTAGGCTTGTTTGTGGAAGGAGGCTTAATATAGTGGAGTAATGGGAGACTGCGGAGGAGGACATGATAGAGTGGAGGTGATAGGACGAAAGGGTGGCGTGTGAATAAATTCTCCTTCCGAAAGATTAAACACGACAGCTTTAGAAAAAAGTTTCTTCACAGGAAATGCCTAACGCGTAACTTTTCGCCAATGTACTTGCATCTTCTGCTGCGTCATTTTAGCTCCAATAAATATTGATACAAAAAAGGTTTATCATTAAAGTTTTACTAGGTTAAAGCCGGCGAGTTGGCACTTTGAATCCCTACATTACAGACCTACACCAATTACTGAAGATAAGCAACGTCAATCTAGGTTAAACTATGTGGATGACCCATGTACCCATGTAGGTATGAACCTTTGATTAAAGACGTGGTAAATTGAAACTTGCAAAATTTGGTAAATAATTACAAATTAATGATCTAATTCTAGTACCTACGTCCTAACATTTATCTACAATCTACATAGTAATACCTTGCTTTTCTTACTTATTTATTTATTATTATTAATTTCAACTTTATTTTTTATAATAAACTATTTTACAAGTCAAACAATAAGTAGATATAATTACAGAGTACAATTTTTAAAGATAATGTGATAAGAAAGGTAATTCAAGTAAGTATAGTTGTACATTATTATGGACTGAGTAATTTCGATATAGTATATGTGTATTGTATCAAAATTAAAGATCAGGTATTTACACCCAATAAGCTTAGAGCTTGAGTTGAGTGAAAGAGTAAAGTGATTTGTAAATAAATAAATCATAGTTTGCATGGAATCATATTTTTTTTTTACTTTTATGTTTATACTGATCAGTTAGTCGAAACCAAAATCCCAAGTTCTACCAGAATGTCTGGAATACTAGAAATAGGGTATACATGGCCCAAATGACAAGATTTGTCCTCGTTACATATACTTCTGCTAAAAAAAGGAGCGCGGTTCAAAAAGCAGAAAGCACAGACCCTTAGGTAATGAAGCTACTGAAATCAGTAGCTCTTTCACATGAATACCAGACAAACTTAAATCTGTGGTGTCGCGCAATTTTTATTTTCAACATCATTGTGGGTTGAGAAGCCCCTAGGACAGACAGTGAATGTAACAAATGAACAACGCTTGATAATGAGAGCAGGAGGACTTTGGAAAAGTGACATTGAAGAGATTAATGATGAAAGCGGGGGTGAAGGCGGGAAGAATAAAAGTGACAAAAAGAGAAGAAGACAGAGAGAGAGGAAAGAAGGAAGAATAATAGAGATAGAAAGAGAAAGAGGAAAGAAGGAAGAATAATAGAGATAGAAAGAGCAAGAGGAAAGAAGGAAGAATAATAGAGATAGAAAGAGCAAGAGGAAAGAAGGAAGAATAATAGAGATAGAAAGAGCAAGAGGAAAGAAGGAAGAATAATAGAGATAGAAAGAGCAAGAGGAAAGAAGGAAGAATAATAGAGATAGAAAGAGCAAGAGGAAAGAAGGAAAAATAATAGAGATAGAAAGAGCAAGAGGAAAGAAGGAAGAATAATAGAGATAGAAAGAGCAAGAGGAAAGAAGGAAGAATAATAGAGAAAGAAAGAGCAAGAGGAAAGAAGGAAGAATAATAGAGATAGAAAGAGCAAGAGGAAAGAAGGAAGCATAATAGAGATAGAAAGAGCAAGAGGAAAGAAGGAAGAATAATAGAGATAGAAAGAGCAAGAGGAAAGAAGGAAGAATAATAGAGATAGAAAGAGCAAGAGGAAAGAAGGAAGAATAATAGAGATAGAAAGAGCAAGAGGAAAGAAGGAAGAATAATAGAGATAGAAAGAGCAAGAGGAAAGAAAACCGGACCTCAGTAGCTTGATCGATAAGGCGGCGAACTTGTAACCTAGAGGTCGATGGTTCAAGTCCCGGTTTCAGCGTAGATTTAGTAAAGCGAGTTGTGATATCGTAAAAGTGACGAAAACAAATATATGATAACTTAGAGGGAAAAGAGGGGGAAGAAACGGTACGTAGGAAAATAGAGACCATAGATAGAGATATAGGGAGAAAGGAGGAGATAGAGAGAAAGAGAGTTGAAGAGAGTAGGGGGGTGGCAGCAACAGTACACGAAAAAGAAAACTATTTCATCTCTTCCTCATAGTCTAACACTTTCCTCATAATCTGTCCATCTCTTCCTTATTCTCTAACAGTTTCCTTATACTCTTTTTATCTCTTCCTTATTCTCTAACACGTTCCTCATAATCTGTCTATCTCTTCCTTATTCTCTAACACTTTACTTAGCTTTCGCAACGTCTTCTCGTAATTTGTCCCACCCTTTTGTGTCATCTCAACTTATCGGATGACACAAATAACTTTCTTCTAGTTTTAATGTTTCATCCCCGCCATCCTCTCTCTCTCGTCTTCTCCATAACCACCCTCCATCTCATCTATCCCTCTGGTCTCTCTCTCTTTATCTTTTCTTCTACTTTTCCTTTTTCTCATTCTATTTCTTTCAAAAGAGTGGGAGAGAGAGAAATAGAGAGAGTGTGAGAGAGCGAGAGAGAGAGAGGGTCATTTCCTTTGTCACCTCTTACTCTCCTTACCTTTTTTTCTCTGTCCATTTCTCTCTGTCTCTCTCTTTGAATTCTATTTCTTTCAAGAGAGAAAGAAAGAAAGAGTGAGAGAGAAAGGATCATCTCCTTCATTTCCAACCCTTCCAGTTCTCTCCCTCCCTCCCTTTTTTGTTTCTCCACCTCTGCTTAATCATCTCTCTCTTTCTCTCTCTCTCACACACACACACACACACACACACACACACACACACACACACATACACATTACTCATGTCTCTCTATTACACAGACACATTACACACTCACACACTCAAACACACAGATACACACACACAACCCCCACACACACATGGCGACACTCTCTCTCACACACACAAACACACACACACAAGTCCTATTGCTTCTAAGAAGCTAGAGAAAGAAAGTGAAGATGAGAAGATTTGAAAATACATAGAATATTATCTGATTTTTTTTCTCTTGACTTGTGTGAAAATGATTATGACGAAGTTTTAGAAGATCTAAACACATCAGTAACAAAAGAAATTATGAAGTGACATAACACAAGAAAAAGTTAGATGATAAAAAAAAGAATTAATAAAGTTTATGGCTGAATAAGTGTGTATGGGTATGGGTGTGTACCTATTTTTGTGTGTGAGAGAGATAGTGTATTTTATTATTCATCTTATATGAGGGTTTCACTCGTGACAGATCAAATATAACGTTTTGCTATGTGCTAAACTATGATGTTAATTTTTCACCAACTGTAATATCTATGTCAGAAGTGGCGGAATTTGACGCGGCGGATTCGGAGGCTACGTCTAAACGGTTAGTGTTGAAAAAAGAAAAAAAAAATGCAAACTTAGGTAAGCCGAAACTTGTTTGTATCTTGTTTGTGGGTTGCAAAATTATCTTCAATATTTTCCACAAGGTAAACGCGCGCGCAATTTTGTATTTTTATTTAAATATTTTGCCAGCATCGATGGCACGTTGAATACACCAGATCTCGTTCTGTCACTGAAGTTAAGCAACGTCCAGCGAGACTAGGACTTGGATGGGTGACCACTCAAATTCGAACCCTCACTTGGATTTCCGTTCTTTCTTTAGTTTTATAATTTCCCAAAGTACACTTGTTTTTCCCAAATATTTTTTTCAACACTTCCTCGTGTTTTATAAATAAAAAAGGTAGGGAAAAAAATAAACACAGTTGCATATATCCTCTAATATGCCTTAATCACAAAGTAGGTAGTCTTGAACGGATTCCCGCCTTAATACATATATTAATTTAAGCAGGGATCTACTTATATTTATAAACGTAAGTAATTTTTCTGTCATTTTGAGCACTGTCAGTTATATTTTGAGAGCGCTTCACATAAAAAATAATGTTTTCAATTTCCAGCCTAGTACCTGCCTCTCATTAGTAAAACTCACATTACCTAGGTTCTAATTTAGATTTCACGAAATGTAGATTTCATCATGCGATGATTATATGAGGGAGTGAAATCGGCTTTCAAAGTTTTCACGTTATAATTACTTGGAAATATTCGAATACAAGGGTTCTTTTAGGAAAGCACTATATTTATTTTTTTTATATTTTTTTTTCTTCTATTATATTGTATTTTAATTTGTAATTATTTGTGTTGTATTATGTGTGTCCTATTAATAAAGTGTAAATAAATTTTGGAAAGCACCCTCACTCATGTTTTAATAGGTAGGTACTTACCTATAACTTACCTTATTTTTATAATGTGAAATACGATTAAGAATATTGTAATAATAAGAATAATAATTTTATAGGTAGGTACAGTCAAATCTGGATATAAGAGACACCTGGGCCCTGTCTCTGAAAGCGCGGAGTCGCTGCGCACTTCTCACTCCGCATTTCCAATTTCTATTACTGAAACACTCTTCCAAAGTTTTTTGCGGAGTGATTTGGGCAGTTGTAATGCGGAGTAATTGTCGTGTTTCTGTTCCACTGGATACCTATTATAAGAGAACGATTTCCAGTAGCCTGTTCGAATATACTGCCCACTCCCCGATTCTCCAATTCTCCGTTTCGCAAAAAGGGAGTGATTCCTGTTCGAATATACTTCTCCAAATCCCCGATTCTCCTTTTCAATGTAGTCACTGACGTCACCGTGGCGGAGTGAGTTAGCGCGCTAGGCGTTAGGCATTGCACGCATGGTGCCCTGGGTTCGATCCCCAGCAGAGCAGTATTTTTGTGCACTGTACTTGCATCCACTCATACTCCATGATGAAAAATGAGTAACTGTGTCAATGTGAGCAGCGACCAATTGCGGAATTATAAGCAAAATAAAATAAAATATTACGATGTTAAAGGTAAGGGAAAAAATCCTATAATTCTGCTATATATTATAGCCAAAAATCCGCTAAACCGTACTCCGCAACGGAGTATTTATCTTTATAGGTTTTATACCTAACTAGATGTTTCCCCGTACTTTGCAACAGAATAATTTTTATAGTTAACTAGCCATCAACCCGTACTTCGCAACGGAGTATTATATACGCTTCATACCTAACTATGTGATACCCTGTTCTTTGCAACGGCATATTTTTTATAGCATACTCGCGGTCAACCCGTACTTCGCAACGGATTTTTTTTCGAGTTTTATACCTTTTTTATACACCCTTTAGTCAGGACACTAGTATCATTTATTTATTTATATATGTAAGTTAAAGGTGTCGCGGTTGCGATTGCCTTTTTAAAAAGTTTATTCTTTATTTCACCAAAAATTTTATAAGTTCAAAATAGGCTTAAATCAAAGAAAATAAAAAGAATGTCTTATAATAAAAATGGATACAGCAAATTGGTATTCAAAATGCTTATAATTCAATGATAAGTCGTTTATTAAAATAATAAGTTTAAAAATAAGAACTTTAGAAGGAAAAGTTGGACTTAGCCAAATTAATAATAAAAAGATCGATAAAAATGAAATCAAAAGATCGAGAGACACAGACCCTGTCCGATACAGGTGATAATCTTGACTGACTACGTGCTGATCGAGATTGGCTCAGCGGATGCAAGATATGAGATGGGGGCTGCTGAATCAGCAAGACAGCGGTACATAACTTGTATAAATTTTTTATAATACTCTATCTTTTATAATTTTTTCTTGATTTTATACTGGTAAATATTGTGCCCTCCTAATAGTAGTGACCCTCTACTTTGCAACGGGAATTTTTTCATAGCAAACTAGCCGTCAACCCATACTTTGCAACGTAGTATTTTTTTTATAAGATTTATACCTAACTAGATGTTATTCCGTACTTTGTAACAGCATATTTTTTAAAAACAAATAGCTGTCAAATTGTAATTCGCAACTAAATATTGAATTTAATTTTATGTTTACTGTGCAACGGGCTTAATGTTTCTATAACTAACGAGTCGTCACCACGTACTTTAAATTAGGAAATTTTAAATTCACCTAACGAACATTTACCTTGTACTTTAAAGGGGGAATTTTTTGAAGAAGAATAATAAGAAGAACAAGAAGGTTTTACAGCATTTTGGATTTCGTAGCAATGAAACAGCAGCTACTGATGACGCTTGTGGTCAAGCTACATGACCATCCCGTAATATGCCTTCCCTCTGATGGGCGAGAAGTAATTCAATATAGATCCCATTTAAGATAAGATAAGAATTATTTGTGTTCTTATGTCACAAGTTTTAGTGGGTAGCATCACGTCTTCAAATATTTACTGAGACAAGTGAATACGCGTAGGTATATTGTGCTTCAATAATAATATCGCCTTATTTATATTGGCCGACTAGGACTAATTAGTCCTAATAATGGGACTCATTAATGAGTCCCATTGTTAGTAAGCGTAAGCAGAAGACGTATTATATGGTGAAAATCCCAAATGGGAGGATATAACTTGTCATATCTCGGCATCGGTTGGGTTTTGAACCCGCGACCTATGAAGTAGTCGGTCCCCTTGACCGCTTTGTTCTGTTCAAGTATTTACAGGGAAATGTGAATAAATGTAGCTCGTTGTTTTGTGCAGAAAATCAGACGGACTAGAGATATTTTTTGTACAATCTAGACTGCAGGAAAATCGGTATTTTACGGGTTAATGACTAGTTAGGCATAAGATAAATCCCGTATCAAAGTATGGGTTAACGACTAGTTAGCTCTAAAAAAAATCTTGTAGCCAAGTATGGGTAGACGGCCAGTAAGAGATGCAAATTATTAGTAAAAAAATCCCGTAAGAAAGTACGGCTTAGCGACTAGTTACGTATTAGAGAAATCTCGTAGCAGAGTACGTGTTGACGACTAGCTTGGTTTGAAACGTGAATTGACAAATCAGCTACGAAGTTAGGGTAGACGAATAGTTCGGTAATAAAGAAATCACGTTGCAGTGTACGGGTAAACTGCTCTTTGGGTGTAAAACGTCAAATAAATTCCCTTACGAAGCGCTTAAAATTAAGGTTTACTTTATTTGAAAATGAATCCCACTGCAAAGTACAGGTTACAGACTAGTTAACTATAAGAGAAATACTGTAGCAGAGTACGGGTAGACTGCTAGTAAGGTATACAAAGTATAATAAAAAAAATCCCGTAGCAAAGTGCGGGTAGAATACTAGTTGGCTATAAGAGAAATGTTGTAGTAGAGAGTACGGGTTGACGACTAGTTAGGCATAAGATGAATCTTGTAGCAGATTACGGGTAGACGGCTAGTAAGGTATACAAAGTATTAAAAAAACGGAAATAATAAACCTGCTACGAAGTACGGGTAGACGACTAGTAAGGTATACAAAGTATTAAAAAAAAAAAACAGAAATAATAAACCTCCTACGAAGTACGGGTAGACGGCTAGTAAGGTATACAAAGTATTTAAAAAAAAAAAACGGAAATAAGAAACCTCCTACGAAGTACGGTTAGACTGCTAGTAAGGTACACAAGTATTTAAAAAAAAAACGGAAATAATAAACCTGCTACGAAGCACGGGTAGACGACTACTTTTGTAATAAAGAAACCACGTTGCAGTGTACGAGTAAATAACTCGTTGGGTGTAAAACGTAAAATAAATTCCTTTACGAAGAACGTAAAACTCTAGTTAATTTAAAAATGAATGACATTGCGAAGCACGGGTTGACACCCAGTTAGGTATAAGAGAAATTTCGTTGCAGAATATGGGTAAATGGTTAGTTAGTTAAAAAACGTAAATAATAATATCTTGAAGGAGAACGGATTAGTATATAAAAAAAAATCCCTTTACGAAGTACGGGTAGACGACTAGTTAGATGTAACAAAAAATTCCGCTGCTAAGTACAGTTAAACCCCTAGTTAAGTATAAAATAATTCTGGTTTCAGAGTGCGCAGTAATGACTACCAAGGTAAAAATAATTGTAAAGAATAGTAAAATATAGCAATATAGCTATGGAAACGGCTGTTAGGCTGGAAATCTTCGAAAACAACGACCTCTCAATTAAAGGAATTATTGCGTTAAAAAAGACGGAAAATAATATTCTATGATATAATATGTTAATAAAATGACATACTTTTACTTATTTAATAATTATAATAAGTAATTATGGCGAGTAATTACCATTAGGATTATTTAAAACCAATTGGGGGAGTGAAATTATTCTTCCCGAATTTCGACCATTTTACTGCCCTAAATCTCCGTTTCGAAGTCATTTTTTTAAAAATCACGCGCCCTTTCTACTCCCCGTTTGACTTTCCCAAAAAATATTATTCGAACAGAAATTGAAAAGGAAAGAGAAATCGAGATTTGTTAGCATTGGAAGTATAGGCTATTTGACGTAATGTCATGCGCAGAACAGCTATTTCAACTCCCTCTTTCACTTTCCGATTGCACTCTATGATATCGATATTTAAACGATATTTGACGGTTCAAACGGAGAAAAGGAGATTCGGAGAATCTGGGCAGTATATTCGAATAGGCTACAGATCATATTATTTACCTCTCTATAAGGGAAAACTCTTTAGAAGAGAAACCTGGTTAAAATAGGCCAGTCCCTAGAGTTCTCTTTTACCCAGGTTTGACTGTATTAGGTATGAAGTGCTTGTCTAGTAACCAATAATTATTTACCTGCCTATCAATACCAGCAATACCTATTACTTGAGTTGTCAAAACTTTGAATGCACCCTTTAGATAGTTAACCGTCAGCGTCACGCGTTTAAACGGAAACCGTAAACTTGGCAACCCTGTTGTCGGACTAAAGATCCGTATAATACGAGTTGTAGCTACGTATATCTACCTACATATTCAATTTAAAATTAACTAAACCTAAGTTCCGCTCTTCGGCTTCTTTTACAATTTCATAACTTAGAAAGGGAAAGTTCAAAATAATATAGGTTATGACTGTCTGTTCCGTTAGCTCAGTGGTCAAGGCGTCCGTCTGGTAATGCAGATGTCGCGGGTTCGAAACCGAACCGGGACATGACAAGTAATTTGGGATTTTGACCCCATCCATAATATGATAAGTATTGGTCAGTAGTTCGTCTTACAACTGGAATAATGGAACCTAATATTAGTCCTAGTCGGGCAGTAGGTATTAGTCCAGTTAAAATCAATGTTAGTCATCTTTATCCTAGTCAGTATTAATGCTAGTTAAAAATTATTAGTCCAAGTATGAATCGGTCATTTTAGAAACACCATAAGTCATTTTTTTGCGATTTTGAGATTTTCATATTTTTGGAAAGAGGAGATAAAAACGCTTCGTTCCGTATAGAAACAACATGACTCAGATATTTTGTATTGAATTTATAGGAGATAGTAATATGCATTCATTTCAGAAACACCTTAACTCACTGAGTTAATGTGTTTCTGTTGTGAACATGTGCAGTAATTATGAAATTTTTGAAATCAGTGCTTTGTGATTGTTTTGTTTTCAGAAACCTGTAGATTGTACTCAGTGTAGTGGTAATTTTTTACAAATAATTTTTTATACCTACAATGATTTAAAGAAAATAAGTGATTTTTTGCCTTTAGCTATGGAAGAAATTATAATTCAACCTGTTCAGGATACAGAAAACATTGCTGACATCACTAATGCATGTGGTGGTACTTGTCCAAACAGATCATATCATTAACATAAAATCATGGTGGCCTCAATTCTACAAGAAAAATGTTGTCTCAGAAGAAACTCGTGGTAAGGCCACACCAAAAGAAGATAAGGTTAACTTCAAAATATCTCAATTCAAACAATTCACACATTCAGAGGATCATCCTGGTGTAGTAATTGCTCGCGATTACATTGATAATGTAGTATCTCACACTTTCAACTTGAGGAATACAAATCGAAGTAGTGTTTCATGTCTGCCCACCGCCAAGGCTTATACTAAGGGTTACTTACCAATCAACCACAAAAAAATGACAGACCTTAGAAAGTTTCGGCCATACCTACCGCAAGAAGAAGAAGTCCAAGAATTTTACAACGAAATATTCAGCTGGGAAACTTACAATGGAGGTG
Organism: Bactericera cockerelli; assembly: GCA_024516035.1. Classification (NCBI taxonomy): domain Eukaryota; kingdom Metazoa; phylum Arthropoda; class Insecta; order Hemiptera; family Triozidae; genus Bactericera; species Bactericera cockerelli. The sequence continues at coordinate 11,218,693 of CM044956.1, read as the reverse complement.
AAAAAGAAATTGAAGATTTTGGTGATGAGGAAGACTAAGATCTAACATTAGCTGTTAAAAAAAAAAGTTCCCTATTAATTCTATTCTCGTCATTATTAGAGTATTAAAATACTGCAATAAAAAATAATTAAATACTGGTAATTTCAGTAGTAAAATTGTTTTCTTAAAGTAACTCATTCTTTTGAAACTCAAGTGGGTACCTATTATATTATTCTACGTAATAAGTTAGTATTACCATGTTCTCAACTGATATATCTTTGTTTCAAACTCATTTTTTGTCATTTTTCACTAGAAAATCAATAAAAGAACTAACATTTTCCTTTCATTAATTAACTGTTTTTTTATTTCAGAAACACCATTAGTCATGTACAGTCATTTCAGAAACAACATTACTCAAGTTGTTAGGGCTTCACTTTTATTGCTATGAATGACCACTTATATCTACCTCCATGAGCGATTGCGTGCGCAATAATTGGTTGTCTCCAACTCGATGGAAAATCTCACGTCGGACTCTTCGTGAGGAAAGTTCTTTCTTACCTTAATCAACTCTTGACCAGCACACATCGCAACTATCCACCGTATCATCTTGCTCCGCTAGCCGCTTTCGCCAGGCCTGGCGACTTACCATCTTGATCAGCGGCCCCAGCGTAGAGCAGAAGAAGATTGACGAACGACAACCGTAAGCTCATTTTCCATTAACTATTGGAAAAGCCATCTGCTCTCCAATACACAAGTTATACTTCTGAAACACCATAACTCAAAAATTTCAATTTCAAATTTCTTCTTAACCAAGTATAATATTACGGGTTTGTTTAATGCTATCCATAAATGAGTATTTCAGGTATCTAAAATATATTTTTGCTTTTTTGTTGGTACAAAACTAACAAAATAAAAAGGTTTTTTCGCCTCCTGAAAAGTTGATATTTTTGACTTATGGTGTTTCTGAAATGACCGATTCGTTAAAATGAGGCAATATAAGACTTGTAAATTTAAATAATGACTGATTAAATAATTAAAGATACCTATATAGATTCATCGATAAGGTGGCGGACTTGTAACCTGGAGGTCGCCGGTTATAGTCCCGGTTTCAGCGTAGATTTAGGAAAGCGATCGAGTTTGAGTAGATGAGATATCACGAAAACGAGTGATACAAATACCTATGATAACTTTTTAAATAATGACTGCTGAAAATCTCAGAGTGAGGGAGGAACAGCCGATTTAACGATTATTCTAATAAATTATGGTCCTACAAGAATTGGTTACCAACTTACCTCTACCTCCTCCCTGTTTTTTTGTATAGGTACAATATACATTCTGCAGGAGGTCCTTCATTGTTATTATCAATCGGATCATCCTGAAATTGGTTTGCAATTTCTCTCCATCACGCTGTCTGTCATTAAACTCTTCAAGTTGCTGTGGAAATCTGTTCCAGCATACTCCGTATAGGGAAGTTTTTACACGGACTTTTTACGCCGAAATAAATATTGCCCATCATCTGGCAACATTGATTCTATCGATGTATCGATAATCGAGAGCCATCCTAGCGCACCGCACCCGCTGACCCGCCGCACCGCAGTACGTACGACGTAGCAAGGTAATAAAATTTAGAAATGGTATATTGTATAATTTATTTATTGAATTGTAATTTCACAATTTGTATTAAAATTACTGACAGCTTCTCCTCTATCTTGCCGTTGTTTCCAGCTTCCAATAAAATAGGTAAATAAATCTCGGGACTTGAAGAAGAAACCTTATCATTTCACGTGACACAACCTCAAACTAGTCTAACTTGTTGATTTCCTTTTTTTTCAGACTGTCACATGTTTGATCATGTTATTTATGAAAAAAGAAGGAAGTTCTGGGAATATTTTCACATGTTGAGAAACCATTGATTCCATAAACCTCTGAAACATTTCCAATTCCAACTAGGATTCCTGAAAGCAGTGACTTGAAATATCTCCTTCACTTACGGCCCGCTATCCAAGTAAGTGACCAATTGTCATTATTTCAAGACCACATAGTGTTGTTATAGGTAAGTAATTTGTGTTAATCATGATGTGATATTATCACAATGACTCAAACTTGCTTTACTAAATCTTTGCTGAACTTGGGGCTTAAACCACGGTCTTTTGCCTTAAGAATCAAGCTTATCAAGCTACTGAGGTTGGTTACTGTTGTTATAGGTAGTGTAAGCTACACATTATTTTCATGGGCTGTGCTGAGTGAAAATGCCATAGTTTGGTTTGTTACTCCAATTTAGCATATTGTAGTGTTGTATGGTACACAAGCTATGTACCTTCATGTAGTCCAGAAACACTCTTCACTCTAAAAATCCCTGAACCTATTTCAACCATCACACTACACACTCTCATTGGTTATTGTGTTCAAATTAACCAATCAGCGTGTGACAGTTGAAAGGGAGATTATAAGAGTGGTAAGTATTTCTGGTACGGTTTATAATTTATCCTAATCCTGAACAGTCCCCTCTGATGGATGAGAAGAGAGAGATATGCTGAAATGCCATCTTCCTGCCCAGCAGCAGGCTGCCCGAAGACAAAGAATACCAGTACAGAAGTAATGATGATTAGAGATGAAATTTGGAAACAAAACCCAGAGAAAATTTTTGACTATAACATGGCATTATTCAATATTAGGATTAGTAAAATAGATTTTTATTTTATTTTATTTTATTTTATTTTATTTTTACGAATTTACGGGGTCCAACCCCGTTTGCAGAAGCTAAGGAAATCTCCTTTAGCAACTGCTTAAGGTAAAAAAAAAAAAAAAAAAAAAAAAAAAAATGTTAATAAAATATGTTGTATTACTTTGTAACTGATGTTGTCAAAAACTGTTGTGGACTGGAGTGGAAAGGTCCATGATGTTTACAAAAGTTAAAGGGAGGATAGATTTTTCAATTGGAGGATCTTGCTCTTGAAGTTGCTCATGCTATCACAAAATAAGTCGAGGGATGGGTCCAGATCACAGGCTATATTATAGAGTCTCATGAGTCTATTTATGGGTTGATGGAATGTATAGTTTTTAGTGCAATTTTTTTCCATGAATAGAGCTTTGTTTCTAGTCGATTTATTATTAATTCTAAAATGTAAATTGTTTAAAAAGTCTGGTAGATGGGTTTTGCTATTAAGTATTTTGAATAATAATACCATATCGTTTACTGATCTTCTGTGTTCTAGTGTGTTGATGTTATTAAGTTTCATAATATCTATGTAATTGTGATTCAGGATAGCTGTTTTTTGTTTGAAAGCTAGAGATCTTAAAAATGCACGCTGAACGGATTCAACTAAGGAGATGTGAATTTTATAATAGGGTGACCACACAGGAGAGGCGTATTCGAGAATGGAGCGAATGAAAGTATAATACATGATTTTGTAAGTAGTGGGGTCTTTAAATTCTTTTGAATTTCTGTTTATGAAACCTAGTATTTTAAAGGCTTTCTTAGTGATAAGATTGTAGTGCTCATTAAAACAAAGTTCGTTGTTCATGGACACTCCAAGATCTTTTGTAGCGATTTCTCTCTCAAGTGGCATATTATTAAGGGAGTATTGAAAACATAAAGGATCTTTATTCTTATGAAATGAAATTATTTTGCACTTACTAATATTAAGCTCCATCTTATTTACAAGACACCACTGATAAATAGCATCCAATGACATTTGCAGAGCATGAGCATCTTGAGCATTGCGCACTTCAAGGCCAGTATGTTTGTCATCGGCAAAGAGCCAGTAAGGTGTTGATAGGTATTGTTCGATGTCGTTTATGTAGAGGTTAAACGCAAGTCCAGACAAATGACCACCCTGTGGACACCCCGACAGAACCTCAAATGCGTCGGAAAAATAGACTGAAGCTACAGAATCAAGTTGAGAACATGTACAATCACCTCCACTATTTTGGTTCGTTTTATATTTGATAGTTTGGGATCTATTGGCAAAGTAAGTATGAAACCAAGATAGTAGAGGGTCATGTACGCCGTAGCTCTTAAGTTTGGCACAAAGGATATTAACGTTAATCTTATCAAACGCCTTTGAGTAATCTGTTGCGACCATGTCGAATTGAGCGCCCCTGTTTATAATCTCAGTCACATGATTTGTAAAAGATAATAAGTTTGTTGTGTTGATCTTTTATTCATAAAGCCGTGTTGATGGTCAGATAGTAATGATCCTAAAATAGGTGATATTTGTTTATAAACAAGTAGTTCGAGAAGTTTTGGTATGGCTGAGAGTTTACTGATGGGGCGATAGTTTTTTACGTCTATTTTTGGGCCACTTTTATGGATGGGTATTAGGTACGAAATATGATTTCCAAATGTCGGGGTAGACACCTACAGATAGGGACCAGTTAAAAAGTATTGAGAGGGGTAAAACTAAAGCAGAGGCGCATTGCTTTAGGACAGTGGGCGGTACATAGATCTATGAATGTAGAGCAGATGGGGGTTAATGTAGGAGTTAACGAGGTCCATATATATGATTTTTGATCATTGATATTGATGATCTAATGACATGTTGGACAATTGATTTAATGGCATCTTCTTTGATGTTGAATCATCGACAGAAATCTCTGAAGAAGGAGGTAATGGTACCTCTTGCCCCGATCATGATACCAATGACCTCAATATGAGCAAGATTGTATTTCTCCTTGTATAGTAGGGATATAAATACTACCTTTTTCTTCATGGACATCCATCGGTTGATTTTGGTTGATTTCAAAACGGATTGTTGGGTCAATAATCATACCTTTCTTTGTTTTCCTGTCAATGACCATTATATCAATTCTTCTACATGATCCATCCTCAGCTAAACCACTCACTTCTTCATAAACTTCATATTTGTTCATTTTTCTAAATTCATTAGCAATCATAGTTCGGACAGTGTTATGGCGATTTATATGCAGGAGATGACTGAACTGGCAATTTCCAAGTACGTGTGCAAGTGTTTCAGTGGGTTTATTTTTATTTTTTTTTATTTATTTACACTTTATTAGATAATAGGACATAATATATACAGTACAAATAATTACAAACGAAAATACAAAATACAATATAACAAAAAAAAAAAAAATAAATAAATAAATATATACATAATATATGTCCTAACTAAAGGGCGGGGTTATTGCCTTAGGAAATCTCTTCCACCCAACCCTTATTTAAGTTTATTAGTTTTTTTTATTTTTATTAAGTTTATTAGTTTAAGTTTATATCTTATTTAGGTACTTAGTCAACATGAGTACACAGGAAAGTACCAACAACTATGTATAACCCTATTTTGATACAATTTTTTTTTTTTTTTGGTTCTTGCATTCAAACCCAGGACCATCTGTATAGCAAGTGAGTGCCTTACCACTGAGCTTATTGCATGCTGTTATTGCCTCACACACAGGGGAACTGCCTGTAGTTCTTAATTATATCCCCCAGGTACCAAGTAGGTATAGACCCCTAACATGTGTGTGAGTTGAGACAGTAGAGAAATGAACTGCGGAGTGATGGCTGGAGGGTTGGAACATTTGCTTCTGTTAGAGGGTATCACTCTATCATACATAATTATCAAGGTTTGAATCCTGTTAGGGTAGAATCGGGTGAATATGCAGTTTAGACAGCAAGCTTCATACTGAAATCTTTGACCTAGAGGTGGTATATTTCACCTTCTGATATACTAATTTATTTACCGACCTTAGTAGTTTGGTCAATAAGGTGGCAGACTTGTAACCAGGAGGTCAGTGGTTTAAGTGCCAGTTATAGCGTAATTTTAGTATAGCACTATTGAGTGCCACATGGAACAAGTCTTTCAGTATGGTTAAAAACTTTGTTTGGGTCAACACACAGTTCTTAGAATTGATTTCTGCAAACTATAAATTAAAGAATTTGTCATAAAAGTACTTTAAAAAATTACCAAAAACAATACTTTCTCTACCTTATAGGTAATAGAAAGTAAAAAATCAAGTTTGTGTATTTATTATATTAGAATTTGAAATTATAGAATGCTACCCATTTTTAAAGTTAAAAAACTGTGTTGAGAAAGTATTCAAAGGAGTAAATACTTTCTCAACACAGGGTAAATAGGTAATTGTAAGAGATAATACTCTCTCCACTTTCACTTTAAGACAACTCTGAGTTGCCAGTGGCTGAAATTTGATCAACAGCTGACAGATTTGATGTTAACTAAGAGATATTATCAATTCTTGATAATCAACCCCACCTAAAATTCAAGTGCAACTCCATAAAAAAAAAATGATATGACAATGACCTGTTGTGATATGATCATGAAACTGCATGAAAGTAACAATCAACCCAAATTAAATGTCATTGTTTGAGACTCTTTGTGTGGACATTTGGTCATTAAGGGGCTCATTTCATAAAATACTTTACACTTCATAATTCACAAGTTACGAAAAGCTAAAGTGTAAAGTATTTCCTTTTCATAAAGCTTTACAAGTAATTTTATGATTTACCTTTGAACTGCCACTTAAATGTCCATTCTTAAAGTGTTAATAAATAAAAATTTAAAAATATTTTTGTAAATTTAATTCATTTTCTTTTTTTTTTTTTTTTTTTTTTTTTTTTTTTTTAAAGTGGGGTTTAACGTCGCTTTCAACTGCCATGGTCATATCACGACGGGGGTTTTACCCTCCATTCGCAGGAAACTCACAAACCTGCTACTCACATTGACCTCACCCAGCCTGAGTGGGGCCGGGAAAAGCCAGCGTCACGAGAATTAGAATTTGAATGGTCACCCATCCAAGTCTTAACCTCGCTGGATGTCGCTTAACTTCGGTGTTCTGAAGGGAACCGGTGTATTCAACATGCCATCGACGCTGGCTCGTGTCTCTTATTTTTCTCTAATTTATGCAAATAAATAATAAGCACTAGTAAAAATGGAAGAAAATGTGTGGCAGTTCACTTGACAAATGACTTTAAAAATTAGTTTGTAAAGTTTCTTTATGGAACAGAATTTGAATCTTGAAGTGTGAACTCATCAAGTATGAAGTGCTTTATGTAATAGGCCCCAGGTCCTCTCTCTCCCCTCCACCTTCATATCTAATTATATTTATGTAAAACTAGCAGTTTGCTCATACTTTGCAACAGGACACAGTTGAATTAACACACACAAACATCGAACTGAAGTATCAGTCACCCAAATAAACTGAAGAGACTGAAGAAATGAAATATGGAGAGAGAGAAGGGGAGAGATATACATCATGGAAATTTGGGCTACTATGATGATTGAGAATCTAAAGTGTTTAGTGTTAATGAAACAGCTAAAGCATAGCTGTACTGGTGGATAGCCTTGGCTTATTGTTTTAATTTAAAACAGCCTTTGTTTTAAATCAAAGAGATGGTGGAACCCCTATAATAAATAGATAGGCAGTCAGGCATAGATTTTGAGTTTTACATGCAGGGTGTAACAATATGTGTGTGTATTAAATTGTTACAGATTTCTGAGTAGAAATTAGAAATGGTATATTCTAAAATTACTTATATTTTCGTCTATTTTCTTGGAGCTTTTAAAGTTAAAATATCAAAATTGTTTTTTTTTTTTTGCAATAACTTCTGAACTATTTGAGGTGAAGTACTTAATTTATTTTACACACAAACATGATCTGAGTGTAATTTTAGCTTATGTGATCATTATTTCTGTGACAATCATTATATCTTTGACTCTGAGGTTGCTTGGGGTTCACCTATATGAAAAAAAAAAACAAATATTTCTGAAGAAGAAGATAGGTAAAGATGATTTATTTTAAATCATTAAAAAAAAAGAATTTTTTTGTGTTGTGAAAAAAACTTTTAATACATTTTCTAAGAAATGACCCATCTTGAAACTCAAAATATCTCTCTTGAGCCCATGTATTTTTATGAAGAAAAAAATCAATTGCACTATGGTTTTTGTTTTGAAGATGATGATTCTTCTAATGATTTCATTTCAGTTTAACACGTTTAGCGCCAAGCCTTTATTAAGGATTCGTTGTGAGGGCCCAAAGCTGTCATGAATAATGAAATATTTGAGGTACACATATATACCTCATGTCATGAATAATAAAATAGTTGAGGTACACATACGTACTTCATGTCATGAATAATAAAATAGTTGAGGTACACATATGCACCTCGTGGCGCTGAACGTGTTAAAGATAGGTACAGTAAATTTATGTTTTGCAATCTAGACACTTAAGGCGAAATTAATAGACAACATGGATAGCAATGATTGCTTAGTGTCAGTTTTCCCTATCTTACACAAAACGGAATCTGTGACTAAATGCCACAGAGGTATTACAAAAACGTCTATTAATTCTGCCCTTAGTGATTGATCAGACTCTCAGAGAATTCATAAAATGTCTGACAAACTATATTGAATAATTTTGTACTTGTTTTCTTACAGAATGGCAAATATTCAAAATGGTGTGATTACAAACCCAGAAATGTTTGACAAGCTCAATGAAATGTGGAACACTGAGGAGTATGCAGATACCAAATTCCTTATTAACAATGTAGAATTTCATGCTTCAAGTCATTTAGTAAGTGTTATGAGTACTGTACTCAAAGCTGAGATGAAAACTCACTTTGAGCATTGCGGAGATCGAGAGATGAGAATTGGACAGATCAAAAACAATGAAAGTTTCTCCAGCATTCTAAAATTTATTTATGGCATGGAAATCAACCTAAACAATATGGATAGAGCAGTCCTGTGTGAAGTCCTATCGCTATCAGAGCGTTTTGAGTTGATTAGATTCACTGCAGAGCTCAAATCTTACTTGTCACAACTTCACTGTTTTCAGCTTGACTCAGTGGTAGTTCTTCTCAATACAGCTAAGAAATTCCAGCTCAAGGATCTGTATGATAAGTTAACAGTGTTTGTGTTTCAGAACACAAGTCAACTTGTGAAGCATGAAAGTTTTGTTGAGTTGCAGTATGACGTTCTTCGAGATCTACTCAAGGCAGACTTTTTTTGTACCCAGGAAATTGATATTCTTATGGGAACTATACACTGGCACAAACACAATATAAATGAGAGTTCTTGTAAGGACAATGGAAACTTGATTAAAGAAATTCAGAGTACAGTTGTCGAGGAACGTAATGTCAGCAGTGCATCATCATCAAATGATAACAATACAGATGTTGCGGGAGTGGAATCAACTGATGAGCCTAATGGTGAAGTGAAAAAATTGTTTACCAATACAGCTGTCATGGAAGAAAGTGCCCACACAAGTACTAACAATATTAAAGAAAACAGCACTGATGGTGTAGTTGCCATTCCCGTGGAAGAAATACTAAAATCATTTTCAGAGAAAGTTTTGAAATCTCTCCTCTTGCACATCCGAGTCAACCAAATATCAGTAGTTGATTTCATGAATGCTCTTGACTTAGATGTGGTCAAGCCAAACAAGGACATCTTGCTTGGGTATACTTCCACTTCACAAGGCTGTGAGCCTAGAAAAAAGTACATCACACCTCTGGTGAATGATCAGACCGAAAAGAAAAACGTAGGGTCTGTTGTGAACAACTCAGTTAAAGCAACTTTTATGCATTACATGCCCATATCTCTCAATCTTAATTGTAACATTGTACATGATATAATAAAGAAGTTCACTGTCACAATAGTGAGTCCACATGTAAGAGCTGTATCTAATGAACGGTATTCAATTGAGAATTTAAATTGGTCAGTTGTAATTACAGATGATTCAAAATGCGCAAATCTTACTAACAACTGTCATAATCGATACAGTGATCGATGTAATGCATCTGGTAAAACAGAAATTTATTTACAGTGTAGTTCTGAAAATGAAACTCGATGGGAATGTACTACTGAATATCAGATCAGGACAATATCACATAATAGTCAATACCCCTCTCAAGTTTTACCAGAGAGTTCAGCTTATGCCTTATTCCTGAAATCTAAATTTGATAATAATAACATGAAAACAAATTTTTTTGCTTCTAACATTGACAACCGACCCAGGGACTGGAAAGCTATCTATCAACCAAACGGAGTCTATACAGTTGAGGTATATTTCCAATATATACACAAGACAGTGACTGAAACAAAACTCAGAAAGTATGTAGAACAGCAATGATGTAGATCTCTAAGCCCGTTCACGAAATCTCAAGTATTCTTTTCTTAAAATATAAATAATTTACTGAGACAATGTTGATATCTAAAGAATAATATGTAATACCTAATACAAAATTCAGTTTATTTTTTTCAAATAGTTATCTTTAGAAATGTTCAGAAATAAAGAACAAATCTAATCTTAATATTTTCAGTTTTCACAGTAATTATTATTCTGATTTATTTGGCCTTTAGATATTATGGGCCAAATCAGAAAGCAATATCACAGAGCACTATTTTTTACAGAGAGCACATATTCACAACTTAAGTTGTAGATTTATTTATAATTTTTACAAGGAAATCATACATACATGGATACAAATTTACAAATATGGATGTTTTTTATCTTATTTAAAAAATACAAAATACTAGAAAATACAAAATTTACAACTCTAAATTTACAGAGCACTATAGCCCGAGTTAAGAGATAGTGTCCACTTTTATTATGTTAATATTATGTTATACTATAGGCTCTATAGAATAGATTACAATTTATCAATAATATAAATATAATCCTTAATCACTGTCTCATTCATTCATTACTAAACATATTAGATGAAGTTTTATTTTCATAGAATATATACATTCATAGAAATTGACATTAATAAAACAAAACTTGATCAAGGACGGTGCTAATGCCAACCCCATTCTCTTCCATTCATTCACTGATCGTTCTATCTCTGGAACCTAAAATGCTTATATTTGGACGAAGATTTATTTCGTACTTAAGGCCCAATTCACACAGAACGGACGTCAGGCACAGACGAGGCGCGGACCTTTGTCCCTTCCGTGTCTCTCCTATGTATACAAATGATGCAGTGTTCACAGAAGTGGCGTGGCGCGGGCCTTTGTCCCCTCCGCGTCTCTCCTATGTAAACAAATGATGCTATGTTCACAGAAGTGACGTGGCGCGGACCTTTGTCCCTTCCGCGTCTCTCCTATGTAAACAAATGATGCAATGTTCACAGAAGTGACGTGGCGCGGGCGCCCTCCCACTCTCGCCACGTCACTTTGCCTTCTCTCGTGGCGTAGAAGAAGTGGCACGTCAGTTGCTCGCCATTTGAATTCCGGTGAAAAATTAAGGATATTGTTGAGTTCAACATTGAATTTTGCGAAGAAACGTCCTTTCTCGCCACTGTCCCGCCCCTCTGTGTGGTATTGCATTCGCCACGTCATCGTCACCGCCACGTCTGACATAATGCTGAGCCTTGTCTGTGCCTGACGTCCGTTCTGTGTGAATTGGGCCAAAGATGTTGCAACAAGATTTTTAATAGAACACCAAGCCACGCCATGGTATACAAAAAAATCCGGTGTGACACCACACGACTTTCCTTATCACCTCCACTGGTGACTCAACGGTAACAGTTAAATAAAAATCAATGTCAAATTCGTAATCAGCTGCACCTTAAAATCATTGGATTAATGCGTCATTGTGTCACAACCCCCATCTACGATAAATACCTACTAAAAAAGTTGGTCTAATGAAATTAACGGTAAATGGGAGCCGGGTTCCAAAAAGTTCAAGATATCAAAAAAATGATCTGACTAACATCTATTATTTTTTCATTCTAAGAAACTGTTGGTCTCTAATTATTTTGTATATTTAACTAATTCATAAAAGCGGCCGCAGAATGGGACCAATTCCAACCAAGAACTTCGTGTGGTATATAAAATAAACTTCCATACCAAATTTCAAGTCTAGCTCTTACCGTTCTCGAGATATCGTGTTCACACACAAGGACGCACGGACTAATGGCCGAAAACAACTTTTTTGGTATCCTAAGGCTCATATTTCGTCCAGAAATGTGAAAAACTGGGTAGGTCAAATTTTCGACGAATACAATACTTTCCTTATTATAGAGTAAAGAAAATAAAAAAGAGTAATTTCCAACCTACAAAGGATAATACAGGAGCCAGGAATTTTAGTTCGACAATTATCCAGCAGTGAAATGCAATGGAGCTTCCGCATCCAGTTAGTAAGTAATAAAAAGTAAAAAATATTACCTAGGATGAACGTCGGAACTGTTTTTTATCTCACACAGCAAAGAGAAGAATTTTACCTGGGGTAGAAAAAACTATCCCTGAACCCTTTCAGTGACTACAGGTAGTTAGTTAAATAGAGTATACATCGAGGAGCTTTTTACTTAAAAATTGAAGAAGAATGTCTTTTCTTTCAGTTATTACACAATTTTAGTGGGTAGCACAGAATCATGGGACATTACCACTTTCATTTACAATATCTTGTTCTTTTTTGCCTATAATTCCACCACTGGTCGCTGCTCACATTAAAGCAACTACTCATTTTTCCTCACGAGGTATGAGTGAACCCCGAACACCCAAGTACAGAGCAGAAAATCCTGCCCCGCTGGAGAATGAACCCAGGTCACCTTGCGCGCCAACTCACTCGGGCACAGTGCCCACGTTCTCTCTCGCTCGCTCGCTCTCTCTCTCTCTTCTCAAAGTTCTCTCTCTCTCTTCTCCAACTTTTCTCTTTCTCTCTCTCTCCTTTCTCTTTCTCTTCTCTCTCCCTTCTCTTTCTCTTCTCTCTCCCTTCTCTCTCCTTTCTCTCCCTTCTCTCTCTCTCCAAAATGAAAAATGCATCGACCGAGAATTGCGTAAATATTTGGTATACAACATTCGGAATCGAAAAGGTCGGAAGAAAAACATTAAAGTTGAATTTAACTAAACGGAAAAGAATTTTAAATTAATTAAGTGAAAACCGTGGCGCTTGTTTCATTGTGGAAGTTGCACGGCGCAGCGGTTTTCAAAATTTGTTCCAGTAGCACAGATAATCTCATCCATTCAGATGAGATTGTTGAATCGGACCGTAGTTCAGAGATTTTGAGTTCGTTTCCCCTCAGATTGTTAAATCGGTCTGTAGTTCAGAGATTTTGAGTTCGATTCCCCCGGTCAGAGCAGACTTTTCACACAGAAATTCTGTTCCCCTGAACACGTGAGGCTGGCATTTTCGTCTGGGTGATGTTAATGTGGGTAGCTGATGCGATTCCCAACGAATGGAGGGTAAAACTCCCGTTAGGACGTTAAATCAAACAGAAGCGTTGGTGGTAGGAAGGGCATCCATCCGTAAATTATGTGCCACAACTAACCAACCTCAACCATGAGGATGAACAATGCCGACCCCAAGTAGAATTGGGAAAAGGCAAAGTAAAAAAAGAAAAAGAAGAAGTTAAAGATTTAGAGGGTTAAGTGATAAACCAAGCTTTATTATTATATCTGAGAAGTATTTAGGTTTAAGTGATAGAGAATTCTTTAGGGGAAAGTGGTAGGGAATGTTTTAAAATGGAGTGTTAGAGAACGTTCAAAAAGAGAATGTCTTAGAATGAAGTACTAGAGAATGTTTTAGAATGAAGGTAGAGAATGTTTTATAATAAAGTGCTATGCCGGGTCCACACTAAGCGAACATGTTAGCTAACAATGTTCGCTAACAATGTTATTTCAAACAAGTCGTAAAAACATTTTCTAATGCCGGGTCCACACTGTGAACATTGTTAGCTAACAATGCTCGCGAACAAAATGTACGGATAACATTGTTAGCTAACATGTTCGCTTAGTGTGGACCCGGTATTAGAGAATGTTTTAGAATGAAGTTCGAGAATGATTTAGAATGAATTTGGAGAATGTTTTAGAATGAAGTTAGAGCATGTTTTAGAATGAAATTCTAGAGAATCGTGATTATAGTACCTAACTATACTTCATGTTCCATGTTTGCAAATTCAGTAGTAAGGAAATGAAAACACCGAGTACCGTTAAAGCCGTGACCTGTTGATAGTTTTTTAGTATTAGAACTATACCCAGTGAGCAACACTTTATGTCTGAATATAGGAGAGGTTGTATCAGTTTCCGTTGTAAGTTTGTTACAGGATATACGAATGTCGAACCCCTCACCTCTTGAACTGAGACAATGTTTGGAAATCGCTGACGTAACAAAATGCACAAGTGAAAAATAGCGCCCTGCCGGGTGTGTGTGATTTTTTATTCACTTTAATGTTTCGCCATGAAAAATTAATTTTGCGCAGATAAAGAACTTTGCAGATCTGACCTGGATAATCTTTCTGCTGGGAACTGAGGGAGGGAAGCGCATTTGGTGAGCTTTAAATTTACATCTTTCATTATATGAGGGATAAAAGCTTCTTTCATGTAGTGCAGCTTTGTAAAACTTTGAGCCTTTTCTAAGCTTTAACAGAAGGTAGAACATCGGCGCCGGGGGTTTCTTATATTTACATATAAAAGAATTTTTTTTCAAATAATGTTAAAATATTAACTATATCAGGGCCAGTATTTGTAGATTTCTAATTGAATTTAGTGCCCAGCTAGTTAGCTACTTTATTTATTATCAATAGATAAAGACTTACATAGATACAATACTTACAAATAATAATAACAAACAAATAGGCGAAATTATAGACAATATAAACAAGAGAAAATGGAAAAATATACAGATACATAACACAGTAGGACGTAATTAAAAGGTGGGGTTTTTGTTTATAATATTATATTCTTAATGTTGTTTATAAAATAATATAATGATAAATATACTGATAAGCTCTCGGTCAATATCTATCTACTAGAACCAGGGTTAAAGTAGAATAAAATTAATTGGTATTGGAAGTAGGTATTGTTTTTTCTTGGTTTTTTACTATAAAAATTGATGAAAGGAGAAAACTGATGATCTTTCATCAATCTTTTTTTCATCCGTTGAAAAAAAAGAAATGCTTGAATAACCTAGTGAACTAGCTTGTCAAAAAATCAAGAGAACGATTAAAAAGTCCTTATAAAACATGAATAATAATGGAACTGAAATTCATCACCGCGAAGGAAGGGTAAGAGTATCCAGCGTGAAAGCTGTCCTATTCAATTAGAGTTAGGCTGCTGACTGACTACCTCTCTCACGAGTCAGAAGTGTCAGGGGAGAATGGTGCTGACGCAACGGAGGCTTCTTCAGTCCTCTTGATAGACTACTTCTCACGAATCAGAAGTGTCAGGGGAGAATGGTGCTGACGCAACGGAGGCTTCTTCAGTGCTGTTGATAGACTACCTCTAATGCGTCAGAAGTGTCAGAGGAGAATGGTGCTGATGCAACCGAGGCTTCTTCAGTAATCTTGATAGACTACCTCTCACGAGTCAGAAGTGTCAGGAGAAATTGGTGCTGACGCAACCGAGGCTTCTTCAGTCCTCTTAATAGACTACCTCTAACGCGTCAGAAGTGTCAGGGGAGAAAGGTGCTGACGCAACCGAGGCTTCTCTAGTAATCTTGATAGACCACGTCTTATTAGTCAAAACGGTCAGAAGTCTAAGGGGAGAAAGGTGCTGACGCAACCGAGGCTTCTCTAGTAATCTTGATAGACCACGTCTTATTAGTCAAAACGGTCAGAAGTCTAAGGGGAGAATGGTGCTGACGCAACCCAGGCTTCTTCAGTCCTCTTGAGAGACTACCTCTCACGAGTCAGAAGTGTCAGGGGAGAATGGTGCTGACGCAATCCAAGCTTCTTCTGTACTGTTGAGAGACTTTCCATTATGTTCACTCTGGTAATGGTTCTGCAGGTCGTTACCCATATAAGGAACTACTCATTTTTCTCATGATTCATAAGTGGACCTCAGACATCCAAAGAACCGAATAGAAAATTTTCTACCCAGCCGGGGGATTCGAAGCCGGTTCACCTAGTGCGCTACTCCACACGGCCACGGTGACTAGTGATAACTCACACACTTAATTATAAAAACCTGATGTAGGACGGTAAAGTAAACAAACTATCTAAAAATTCATCGAGCAGACAGCCACAGACAGCGTCAATGACACGTTGAATACACCAGATCTCGTTCTATCACTGAAGTTTAGCAACGCCCAGCGAAATTACTTGTATGGGTGACCATCAAATTCGAACCCTCGTGACACTGGCTACTCACGACCTCACTCAGGCTTAAGAGGTTAATTTGAGTAACTGGTGTCTGAGTTTCCTGCGAATGGAGGGTGGAACTCCCGTCGTGATACGACAATACAATAAGTGAAAGCGACGTTAAACCACAAAAAAAGCAAGGAAACGTAGCCCTCACTTTGCTTGGTAAGGCCAAGAACTTTAACCAGTGGCATAGAAGAGGCTGGACTTAATCTGAAGAAAGATAATTAATCAATGAGAAACAGCGCCCAGGCAGAAAGCTGAAACTTGCCGGAATCTTCAGTATCTCCTACTCCTCCTGAGGTCTTCCAGTCTTCACTCTCAACTCCAGTTTGAAATCTGAGCTCGGTTGATGATTAAAGAAGTCTAATAAAATTATTATTTATTCATGTGTTCAAAAAAAAAACACAATTTGATCGTCTTAAGGCTCCTTTGGGATGAAGCCGGCTAGAAATGATGAAACATTGCTAAATGTTGTGAATAAATAATTTTGTTTTGATTGCTATATTATAATAATAATATCGTCTTATTTATACTGCCCGATTATTATTATTATTATTATAGTATGCTTTATTAGGTAAGACAGAAATATATACAGTAAAATGCAATGAAATTATAAAGAAAAAATAAATAGATTGACCAAAGAAACAAGAACAAAAAAGAGAATGAAGCTCAAGTCCTACCTAAAGGGCGGGGTTATTGCCTGTTGCAATCTCTTCCACCCAACCCAAACCATT
This sequence comes from Bactericera cockerelli, assembly GCA_024516035.1. Classification (NCBI taxonomy): domain Eukaryota; kingdom Metazoa; phylum Arthropoda; class Insecta; order Hemiptera; family Triozidae; genus Bactericera; species Bactericera cockerelli. Next base: position 11,201,923 of record CM044956.1, on the reverse strand, counting down.
AGATTAGGACTATTAAGTCCCATTATTCCTGCAGTAAGCTCAAGACGTATTATTATTTGGTCAAAATCCCAAATGCGGGGATTACTTATCCCAGCTGGGTTTCGAACCCGCCTTTACCACTAAGCTACCTGGACATAAAAGCAGATGTTGTACGAGAATTGATTTCGTTTTTGTGAACTTAAATTTTTAGAATCCAGAGGACTCTGATATTATGTTCATGTCAACTTGGATAATATGGTCTTCAGTGTTTGAAAGGTGCATCATTTATAGTAATTTATACGACAGTGGCTTTCTGATTCAAAAGTCGTGGTCGGTTCAAGGGGTTCTTTCTCATCGAGTGTACTATGTGTCGGTGGAACGTAAAACTCCCGTAAGGAATGCCCTCTAACGTATTTTTTAAAAATTATAACAATTCTTGAATCCCCATGGGAGACGTAGGGCCGCAACAAATAGATTTCCATCAGATACGGTTTCGCACCCAACTAACGTAGAGACTAATTAGGTACTAATGTACAAGTATATTTTTAATGTTATGAATTTTTTTTTCTATATGAAATTTTAAATTTTAAGGGTTGGGTGGAAGAGATTGCCATAGGCTATAACCCCACCCTTTAGTTAGGAGGTTAGGACATACGTTATATTTTGTTTATTTTTTTCCTGTTAATATTTATACTGTCTATTTTGTATTTTAACTTTTACCATTATTTGTTTGTATATAATTATGTTCTTCTAATTAAGAGTTTAATAAACCTTCACTCGGATCTCCAACGAATTATTGTATACATTGTATGTAGATACGTATACGTACGTATACATTTTCGACAGCGAGTAGTCGAAATCTGCCTCATTGTAAAAAAAAAAGAATACATTGAAGAATATTTCGCCGATTTCAAGTACCTATAATACAATCAAAATTCCAACCAATGAGAAAGGAGGAATGTGAAAATCTAGAAACACGACTGTGCTCCTTACATCCCTGAACCCTGCAGCACTCTGAATCTCCCTGCAGAGCTAAACCTCGTTACGACTCTGACTTGTGTCTGAGACACAACCTGGAGGAGAATAACACACTGTGGAACGCGAGGAACATGTCCCCAAGGCATGAGGGAACTCTGGGAGGAGGACTAGACAAAGTAGAGAGAGAGAAATACAGAAAAGCGGGGAATAGGAGATGAAGCGAAAATAAAAGAAATAATAGGAGGAGATTTATTTTAATTATTTATTTACACTATTTTTTTACAAAACAATCATCAACAACAAACAAAAAAAAAAAAACAATAAATTAAAAAAAAACTTTAGTTTTGTAATCCGGGGCGAAGCTAATGCCTTAGGCATTCTCTGCCACTTAACCCCGGAGACAAAGTGTTAGGCTTAGAAGGAGATGAAGAGAAAACAAAAGAAAGAGGAATAGTAGAGGAAGACAAGAGTTGGGTTTAGAAGGAGATGTTCGTTTTTTTATTCGTTTGCATTTTCAATCGTTGACGCCCTTTCGACTTATGTATGTATAACTGTAAACAATAAAGCTTTTTATCTGTGGTAAAACTTATAAATTTACTTCAGGGACTATAATGTTGCTCAATGGGTTCTAAAAAGAAATAGCGGTCTGAAGCAGCCAGCTTGCGCGGACAAAACAAAGTAATGAACGGTCCTACCTAATAATACGACATAGCGATGCACCGATTTCGATGCATATAGCGATACACGCCAACATACTTTCCTTCATAATATCATGTATGTACATTGTACAATGTACCTACATAGTAAGGGTTGTAAACTGCCAGGCATATTTGCCTGGAAAGCCATTTCTTTGTTTGCCGTCGCAAGCACTGAATTGAATCGCGCCCCATTGTCTCCAAGGATGCAGAGATAAAAATGTCTCTCTTGTTTTTGATTATTCTTCTTCTCTATCTTTTTCTTTTCAAACGTAATAATGAGATCCATGTGGAAAAGCCAGACACCAAGACGGCATGTCATTTAGGGGGAGATAAGAAGATGCAGTTTTTCTCTTATCAGAAACACACTGCAGATTTCAAATTCCAATGCATGCTTGGGGAATCAGCAGTTCTTTATTTAGAGTGTATTTCAGACGGTCTCTGTAAGACAAGAAGTTTCTCACTACGCCAACAGTATAACAAAGCAGCTCTTAGTATTTTATTTATGTTGTGCACTGGTAGTCAAGTAGTTAACGCGCTAGTCTGGTAGGTAATCCAGGTAGCGTAGGGATCCGTTGGTTCGAATCCCACTCAGTGCACGAAATTTTCCTCATTCATTTGAGTTTGTGACCAGATAGTAATAAGACTCTGAGGGTTAAGTGGTAGAAAATGCTTTGAGCATTAACCTCGCCAAGTGGTTACCTTCCACTAAAGAGTATTATTATTATAGGGTATCTCTAGATTATAAAATGGGCTAACAACAAATATCAGAAAGTCCCTCAAGTTGGAGTATGGTACGCTGTGATTAATGGCAAGCCTGATTTGAGGGACGATTTGCCCTTATATTCGTGTTAACCCTAATTTATAACTTGTCCCTAATATTCAAGAATATTATTTCTCAATTCATTTATTTTCAACTATTCTCAACCCCCGCCACTAGTTATTACCTTGCAATCTATTTTCAATAAGAGTAAATAAACAGAGGAATTACAATAAATAGAAATACTATTCTCTTTCTCTCAACTATTCTCAACCCCGCCACTAGTTATTACCTTGCAATCTATTTACAATAAGAGTAAATAAACAGAGGAATTACAATAAATAGAAATACTATTCTCTTTCTCTCAACTATTCTCAAACCCGCCACTTGTTATTACCTTGCAATCTATTTTCAATAAGAGTAAATAAACAGAGGAATTACAATAAATAGAAATACTATTCTCATTCTCTCAACTATTCTCAACCCCGCCACTAGTTATTACCTTGCAATCTATTTTCAATAAGAGTAAATAAACAGAGGCTTTACAATAAATAGAGATACTAATTCTCTTTCTCTCAATTATTCTCAACCCCCGCCACTAGTTATTACCTTGCAAACTATTTTCAATAAGAGTAAATAAACAGAGGCATTACAATAAATAGAAATACTATTCTCTTTCTCTCAACTATTCTCAACCCGCCACTTGTTATTACCTTGCAATCTATTTTCAATAAGAGTAAATAAACAGAGGAATTACAATAAATAGAAATACTATTCTCATTCTCTCAACTATTCTCAACCCCGCCACTAGTTATTACCTTGCAATCTATTTTCAATAAGAGTAAATAAACAGAGGCTTTACAATAAATAGAGATACTAATTCTCTTTCTCTCAATTATTCTCAACCCCCGCCACTAGTTATTACCTTGCAATCTATTTTCAATAAGAGTAAATAAACAGAGGCATTACAATAAATAGAGATAGAAATAGAATGCTCAGAATAATAAACTGATAAACAAAGAATATTGCTTCTCAATGCTCTGAGCGGTGGCGACGACGGAAGGTTCTATTTTAGGCTGATGACGTTTTACAGGAAAATGATCCTGTAAGGAAAATGAGACAACTGAAGTCTAAAGCAATGCTCCGATAGACAATTGTACGAGAGGGACTATACACTATACATTTGTGAGGATTTAAAGCCAAAACATTGCGGTATCGAGGAATATTTCTATTCTGAAATAGGCGTCGTAAGCAGTATAATTGAAATCCCCCAAAAAATATCACTTCGTGACATAAAAAAGTCCCGCCAAGTCGTTCCCCAAAAATATTTCAGTTCCCAAATTCATCCCTCCCTCCCTTCCCAAAAAATATATTAGTTATATGTGACCTCCCCCAAAAAAATTATTGAAATCAATTTATGGCCCCGCCTTTTATTCATTCACCTAAGTGCAACAGTATACTTATTAATAGCCTCCCCTCTCTCTTTCTTCTAATGTCCTCTTTCTTTTGTTCCTTATTGCATGTTGGAATGTTTCCTTTACAAACTCAGAACTTAAGTCTTATTTCCTTGTTCCTTTCACCGACTTGGGCTCTTGGCGGAGTACCACTAACTGGGAATATTTTTTTTTTTTTTAAATCTAATAGACAGTGCTATTTTGAAAGAATTAAAAAGAGATAATTTAACATAATGGTTCTTATGGAGAACAGGAAATGAGAAGTCTAGCCGACCGCGACCCAAGGATGCATTATCTGTATCTAAGTCGCAAAATATCTACCACCAACGAGAATTGGACCATCAGAACAAGTCACGATTCCATCTCATTTCCAAGGAACACATGTTTACATATGTCTACATTTATATATAATCTTAGAAAAAAACCAAGACATCAGTTCCTTTGGCTAAGAACGGACCTGCTTGGTGGTACTCCGCCAAGAGCCCAAGTCGGTGAAAGGAGCAAGGAAATAAGACTTAAGTTCTGAGTTTGTAAAGGAAACATTCCAACATGCAATAAGGAACAAAAGAAAGAGGACATTAGAAGAAAGAGAGAGGGGAGGCTATTAATAAGTATACTGTTGCACTTAGGTGAATGAATAAAAGGCGGGGCCATAAATTGATTTCAATAATTTTTTTGGGGGAGGTCACATATAACTAATATATTTTTTGGGAAGGGAGGGAGGGATGAATTTGGGAACTGAAATATTTTTGGGGAACGACTTGGCGGGACTTTTTTATGTCACGAAGTGATATTTTTTGGGGGATCTTATAACTTTTTGTAGTGGCCCTGTATAGGTGTGGGGTGAATGGTACATGTTGTTTCAATATAAAACTATTTAACATATTAAATAATGACTTTAAAGGAACAAGTGTTGATAAATGAAACAGTTTGAATGTGAAGATAAAGATTTTAGTTGGATATTCATACCTAAGCACAGTATCCTTCTCCAAATTATTCTTTCACCTAAAAAGTAGATATGCGACTTTTGACTCATCTGGGAGAGTGATAATATACTAGATACTGAATATCTATACACCAACTTTTTTCTGAGCTCTGAAAATGATCCTTTTCCCAATTAAGGGCCAAATGTCCCTTTTAGTATAATAGAACAATAAAAAAGCACACCTACCACTCACGAGAAAAAAATTTGCCATCGTTTGTAAAAATCGGTCAAGTAGTTTTGGCTGTAGAGCGGTCAACGTGAAAGAAGAATCAGAAAATGATGAAAAAAATGACGTTTTTAAAGTTTGGTTTTCTCCAACTTAACTAAAACGATTTTGATGGTTCTTTTTTCAAAGCTTGTCTTTATCGTGCCCCACCCAATCTATATTTATTTATAGTCCGAGTTCCTTCATCACTTGTACTTTTTTTCCTACAACTACAAGAATTGTGCTAATTTTGCTCTGGCGTATAACCTCACTTAGTGAGTTCGTTCTCACTGTGTTCGGTTAATTATGTTTAAAAGAAGGTAAGATAACAAGCGAGACCCTCCCTCAAGTCGAAGAACGATTAGAGAGATAGTCCGGGTTATTCTAAAATTAATCCCGTTTCATAAATTGGCACTGTGTCACAGATTTTTACGAGGATGCTGTGTGGTGCCATTCATTTTATCCAGATGGGCCCCTCAACTGGTTCAAATAGTGGGTACACCCTGAACATATTTCCTTAATTTATGTCAGATATAATAATAAGGACTTTTAAGTCCCATTATTCCAGCAGCAAGCCCAAGATGTATTATTATGAGGTAAAAATCCCAAATGGGAGGATAACTATGTATTTTTACAATTAATTTCTGTGAAAGAATACTGAGAACGAAGCTTATTGTGTTGAGTAATAAATGTATAAATATATTTTTTTTTAACTGATAATTTTTTATTTTATATTATAAAATAATGAGGTACAACACAACCCACAACAAAAAGGTTAATAGTACCTCATAAACTCACTAAATTTAACGTAAATTATGTAAAACTAAAACAAGTAAAGAGTATTTTGTTTTTAAAAAAAAATCACATGTCTCCGCTCGAACCCGCGGACCTCTAGAACCTCCAGCTTTACACAGTGCCGCCTTAACCACTGAGCTACCTGGACTGTTGACATATTCCTGAGGTATTTGCAACATATAAAAGCTTCAATTTATTTTACTTTGTATAATAATATTCTTAGCGGCCAGTGAAAGAAATATTTACTAGAGAGAATTGGATAGGGAGGAAAAAGCCTTTCACTTCCTATGTACCTAACATTCCTAATTAGGAATAGGTATTAGGTAGTGTAGGGGCTTTTACAAAGTTTTCTATGAAACTTCTACATTTCCCACTTAAAAAGGTCCCCAAATATTTATGACATTCATGTTACACATACATTATGTAACATTGGGTACTAGAGATTTTTTTTACATTTTTGAACCTAATATACCTAACCAACATTTTAGAAGAAGAAAAAAATCTTGTCTTTTTCACTCCTTGGGCATTACAGGTTTATTATAACTATGTATGTATGAAATTATTTGTGGTCAAGCACAAGGCCTCTTCACAAATTTTGTGGGTAGTGCAGCATTACTAAGAGCCTCCTTTACTTTTCAAATTCTATCACATTAATTTATTTTAACTCTGGTAATGCCGTCACTGGTCGTTACTTATTCAGTAACTACTCATTTTTCCTCACGAGGTATGAGTGGACCCCAAACACCCAAGTAAAGTGCAGAAAAATTCCTGCCCAGCTGGGGATCGAATACAGGCCACCATGCGTGGTAAGCTTAGCGCGCTAACTCACTCAGCACCGGCGACTATTTATGGGTTAGTATACCTTTATACAATTTCACATCGGGACATGTGGATTGAAAGGTTTGTGAATGAATAGGTATATACATAATAAACTAGATTAAATATCTATACTCCAATGTTATTCTGAGCTCTGAAAATGATCCTTTTCCTAATTAACGGCCAAATGGTAGCTTTTGGGATAATGAAACCATAAAAAGGCACACCTACCACCCAGAAGAAAAAAAATGAGCCATCGTTCATGAAAATCGGTCCAGTAGTTTTGGCTGTAGAGCGGTCAACGTCAAAGAAGAAGCAGAATTTTTTGAAAAAAAATGACGTTTTTACAGTGTGTTTTTGACCAACTTAACTCAAACGATTTCGATGTTTCTTTTTTAAAAGCTTGTCTATTATCGTGCCCCAATCTGTATATGTAGTTCAATTTCCTCCATCACTTGTACTTTTTCTCCTACAACTACACGAAATGTGCTACTTATGCTGTCGCGTATAGTATACTCTTGGTAGCGCGCGAACTATTTCGATTGACTTGGCGGGTCGGAGCGCTACCGCGCTCCTTAATGCTCTTCTTGTTATAAACCTTGCTGTAAAATACATCTATAAAAATTTGTAAAAAAAGAAGTGCTCTTCAGCTGTGTTTGTTTCATTATTTTTCTCCGATAAATTTTATATATTTTAACTACCACTGTCTGGAAACTCACTAAACCGATACCTTACCTAGCCTCGTTTAGACTACGAATAACAGCATTACGATAATTCCAATTAGAGGGGTCAACTCGTCACCCACTAAGTAATAACCTCACTGGACGTTGCTTCAGTGATTTGAAACGAGGTTCCACCGAAGCAACCCGTGATATGCTACAACTATATTTTAGTATAGTTGCTTCAATTTCTTTTAGAGCTAGACTACGTATTTTAACAGAATAAAAGCAACAGATGCCAAATGTGTTTCAAAAATCAATCGCTACAATCAAGGTATGGTTTTTGACATTTTCATGTCTTTGCTCTGGCACATAACCAAAATTATGTGACGAAATTGTGTAACGATATTATGTAACGATATTATGTAACGATATTATGTAACGAAATATCGAATTGTAAAGGGAGAGAAGTCTTCTAATATCGGATATCGATATTATGGTTTCGATATTATCGATATACCTAATATCGATATTTTCGTTTCGATATTGCAACCCTAAGAGAAGAGGGAAAGTGTGTGTCATGCGCACAATACGAAATTTGGTCAGTTGGGTTTTGGACCTTGAAGAGTAAAGATGAAAATGTCGAAATGGTTGCAGACTCGTATGCAAGCGTTTTTTTAAACAAAAATTTAACATTGCTTTCAACTGCAAGGTCACATCAGTAGTCACCGTGGCAGAGTGAGTTAGCGCGCTAGGCATTGTACGCATGGTGACCTGGGTTCGATTCCCAGCGGGTAGGATTTTTGCACATGTTTTTCTATTTTCATATTAAAAATGAGTTTTTCACGGCCTTTTTTAATTCGTAGACGTGAAACAGGAGCTACTTGTGGTCTGTGTTGTAGCTTGCCCATCCCGTAGTATACCTCCCCTCTCAGGGGCGCACGGGGGATCGGATCCGGGACCTTCCGCATGGCAAGCGAGTGCTTAACCACTGAGCTAATTGTCCAAGCATTATTTGATGTACCTAAGGCTGCATGTTTCGATGTTGCTGCAGAATCCCATGGTACATTCAGCGGTGTGATTCTACACCACTGAGCACCCACAGGAGACGTAACATAGCTCACCCGCTGAAATTGATACCGCAGAGTAAAGTGCTCCCGTGTTCCCTAATCCACCTAGACAATAACACGAGAGTGAAGTAGTACATTACATTTTCCTAGCTCGCGCTGTGCATGTGAGCAATGTGAATATCCCATTGTGAATCCGTTCCAACCGAAGGAAATTGAAGAAAAGAGAAAATTCTATTGAAAAAGAAGAAAACAAAGTGAAGAAAATAAATTAAACAAAAATTGATATTTAAGAAGAAGAAGAGGAAAGAGTTTTTTTTACAAGAACGAAGAACACAATACTTCCGATTTCTAATATAAGAAATTTCTCGGAAGTAGGTAATTAATAAAATAGTTATAAATATGTGTTAGTTAAAATCGTTATGTCGGTATGGACACAAGGAAGTATTGTGTCCATAATTGGCAGTTGAAGATATCAATTTTTTTTATATCTTTAACTTTTGGAACCCGGCCCGCTTGAACTACATTTTTACTATTCATTCTAAATGGGGGTTGTGACATCAAATCCAATGATTTTGAGGTGCTGTCTTTGTTAACTGTTATCGTTTATTCACCAGTGGCGGAATTTGATTTATTTTCGAGGTATAAGGAAAGCGTGTGGTATCACACCAGTTAATAGTAGATATCTACATATAACAAAATAGAAGTTGAAGGAAATAAGTTGAGAACATTATATTTGGAAGAATAAGTAATTTAGAAAAAAAATACATCGATGGTTGAAAGTAGATTTTATAAAATTTATCCCCCAATCCCCGGGTAGGATAATAATAGGTACCTATGTTTGATCAATATGAAAAACTTTTGAGTAAAAAGTAATTTCGTTTAATGGAAATTTTTGGCCTTTGAGGATTTGGATATTAGCTATATAGTATAATAGGAGAAGAAAGAACCTTTTATGTTTTTTCAATTTTCTATTGAAATATAAGTATGATTAATTTTTTTTATAAAAATCCCACAAAAGCCTATTTTTTAGGTACTGTTCAAAATGCACTAAAATGTTTATTAGAGCATGCTAATGAACTTTTTAGAGTTGACACACGTGTTTTGTATACCTATTAGATATTAATTGGTGTGGTGTGTTTGTAGGGTGGGGGGCATTGGTGTATATTCCAAAAATATTTGTAGTGGAGATTAATTTTCGCTTCGATCACTTTCATTCCTATCAGATTTTAATTTTACAAATAGGTATTTTTTAAAAAAAATAGTAATTTCCCAAATTCTCTAGTTTTGCTAAGTCGCATTGTCTAGGGGGCGGATAGCCTTGAAGTTCTGGGTCCTGTGACTCATATCTCTTATAGTCATACAGAAAGAAATATATTATACCTAATACAATGTTAGTCACCTATAAAATAAAATTCCCGAGAATCTGAAGAATTCACTCAACGATAAAATCTATGTATTTATAGCAAAAAAAAATCTAAATCATTTTGTATCGTTGTGTACAAAAAATGAGAACCAGATATCTTTTTTCAAATGATAAATGTAGTTATAATGGTACCTACCCATGTACCCATCTACATAGTTTTTATTTTTATTATTATTATTCAAATAGCATGAGGGCAGTGTGAGGTAGGGACAATAAATCGATAGGGTAACATTGACATTGATAGTGTAATGGGATATTGTGAAGCAAGAGCGAAAGGTCAGAGTCAAGGCTCATGAGAATAAATTGAATATCATAAATCTATTTCCAGGCAAATTTGATACGACAAGCTGTTCAGAAACTTTCGCTATAGCAGCTAAATTCACACGGTGTTATCAAATTACAGTAATATGAAAATGTCAGAACATTTGTCCTGAAACTGATGTCATACCAAATGTAAATTTTCAGAACCTGCAGTCAAAGCAAATGTACCTACTGAAAGAATAAAAAACAACTTCGGAGAAGCAAACTAACTCTCTTAGTCGAACCCACGCCTTCGTATTAATAGCAATATTTCCATTAGAAACTTGCCTGTTCATAATAACGGAACATGGCCTGTACTCCCACATCATGGAAAGTCACCACTATATCCGAGGTCTAAAGTTTAGAGAACTACCTAGCAGTTTATTTTCATCAAGCAATATATTGAACAATATTTATTTCTATTAATATTGAATAATAAGAATAAATAATGCTCCCTAGGCTGCCGCGATGAACATACTTGAGGGAGAGGCACCAAATTCCGTTCCATTTACCCTCTTTTCACTGTATTCCTTCCCGTCGACGATTCCGTCCCGTCAATATTTCAATACCAGATTCCGTCCCGTCAATATTTCAATACCGGATTCCGTCCCGTCAATATTTCAATACCAGATTCCGTCCCGTCAATATTTCAATACCAGATTCCGTCCGGTCATCGTAAAGGTTCAATACCGGATTCCGTTCCATTTTTTCCCGGTTTGACCTTTGTCGCTTGAGACCTCATATAGATTTCATAGAAATTTCGACCTTAACCTTGATAAACCAGAGGAGTGGTTCACCCAAGACACCACACATACATTGTTCCAGTTAACATGTTCACTGTTACATACTCTATACCAGCGATTCCCAACCTTATTAGCTGGGGGGCCCAATAATATTTGTAAAAAAATTTTGCGGACCACCCAAATTTTATTTTGCACTATTTTAATATTATTTCTTGAGTTTCAGCCAGCATCCGCGGCCCAGTAGCGAGCCGCCCGCGGCCCACAAGTGGGTTGCGGCCCACCGGTTGGGAACCGCTGCTCTATACGATACGTACCACTGGTACCAGAAGCGCCAAAGAATTCTTGTTCCAGAGAATTTCAATAGGAATTCAACGCGGCAATGCAGCCTGTATGCTTGGAACTCTACCACATGTCAGTGGTATGGACCAAGTATACAACCTGCAATAGATGAATATTAAACAAGAAAATTGAAAATATGTTTATATAACTTCTTATAACCATATAGATGTAATTCGGAAAATTAATACTGTTCATCTCTAAAAGTGTGTCAGCACTGATAAGGGGCACTTTCAAAGTAAGAAATACTCGGTGCAATTTTTCTTGCACCCGCCTTTGTTCTCTGTATTTCCTTTGTTTTCCCAATGATACAGGGTGGCTTAGAATCGTTAGTGTGAAACTGACAGTCAAGGGTGACTCACACAGAATAGTTTGGGTGACTGAAGAATTACGGTCGAATTAATTAAATGACTTTCGTGAATTTTTATAAATTAATTAAAATCAAATGAATGACATGTGTACACAAAAAACTTAAATTACTTAAATAATAATAATACACTTTTTATCTTTTTTTCTGGATTTTTTTTTTGGTGGTGGAAAGAGTGACGGACGTTTTTTCCCTCGGGATTTCAAGATAAAATGTCCTGAGATCCTTCCGTGTCGTGATTTTTGAAGCATTTAGATTGTGCATTAAATTTCTATTTTTTCTTTACGCAAGGTTGAAAAATAACATGGAGAGATGAGAATGGAGGAAATTAGGGATGTACCTATTAAGAAATGGGATTGGTAAATCTAAGGCGACTATTGGGGCGAAATTATTAGACAAATTCTATATCACAAGTCATTGCTAACCGTCGGTTTTCCCTATCTTACACAATACGCAATCCGCGACTTAGCTCCACAGAGGTATTCAGACGTATTACAAAAACGTCTAGTATTAAATACGGATTCACTTGAACATTACTTGAAAGTAATGTTCAAGTAACGGTTCCGGATTCACTGTCTATAAATGAGAGAGATAGGTTTTTTAGTGGGTGGAAATCCATGTTAACCGGGTGTCTTTAAAAGATTTTTCCCCTATCTCCCTCTTAAAAAAAAAAGTATTAAATACGCCCTTCGATTTTATAAGCTGACCGATAGGTGCTGGGTCAACACGAGCGCACCGGAAGGTATCCCTCACAAACAATTGTAACCAAATTAAGAATACAAATTTTTGTCAGCACGGGGGACCGAACCCGGGACTTTCCGAATGGCAAGCGAGTGCTTAACCACTGAGCTAATCGAGCGCTGTAAAACTAATAGCTTCTTTTTTTACTCTAAAACAAACAACAATAACTTATTAAAAGAGATAAAAAAAATTAAACAATATTTACCTACAGAATAAAATATATAAAAAAATATTTAAATTTAAATGTACAATTGTCTTGTAATCCGGGGCGAAGTTAATGCCTTAGGTATTCTCTGCCACTTAACTCCGGAATAATTTAGCTACGTCAGTAATTCGGACCTAACACGTAGCCGTAGCCACAATGAAGTAAAGTAAATGAGCACTTTTTCATCCACCACCCTGTAACTATCTGTTTGCGAACGAAAAGACATATTTCTTCGTCATGGTGACAACAAGCCAGTCCTTGTAAATTACTCCTTCAATAAATACACTTTTCAACAAGAAAATTTCTTTTCTCCTTCCTCAGACATTTTTATTTTTTTAAATCCTGAAAATGGCAAGGACCTCGAGGAGAAATATATTGAAACAAAAAAGATTCATGGAGCTACTTGCTTGCGTCAATGTGGAGGAGGAGGAGAGGGAGGATTCAAGGAACACAAATAAAATGATGAGTTAAACAGAAAGCGAAACATGTCGATGAGGAAGGGAGAAGAATACACTTCACGTCAAAAAAATGGGACAAGAAAAATGCCCTTTTTGATTTTTTTTTTTTTGTTGACTTTTTTGTTAAAGGTTGCTTGCCATTGGAACTTGTTTTTATAATTATTATTATTTTTTTTAATGTGACAATTTGTAGGTAATTAATACTGGGTATACACTGTATACAGTTTCAGCTCGAGTCTGTATGAAATGCAATCATCCTAGTCCTCAATGACGAGTTGCGGTTTCGCATGGTTTCTTACGGAATGTCCTTCCACTTTTTTCCAATTCTAATACCTCGTGAGGAAAAATGAGTAGTTATTTGTATGGATACCGATCTAACTCGTACTTTTGAGTGTTCTTATTCAGATTCGTAAAAATTACATCATACGTGGGATTTTGTACATTATACTAAAATACCTACATTATTAAATTTATTTTAATGTATATTTTACGAAACAATACCTGTCCTATTAACTTTCCTTTGTTCTACCTATACACGAGAGAAACTCTCTCATTTTCTCCCTCTTTATTCCCCTCTCCTCTCTCGCCCTTTTTTCTCTCCCTCTCTCCTACCCCAGCAATAATTTTCTTCTTCCCCTGCCACTCTATATTATTATCACTCCCTCTCTCTCTCCCCTTGCCAGTATTCTTATCTCCCATTCGCATGTCTCCTCCCTACAAGAAGCAATACTGCACAGCACAACAGATTGGAAACTCTTCGCGTGGATTTATTTCAAATAAACGCAGGGAAATTTCGCACTCTTAACATTCATTGCTCGCGGGTGGGGGGAGAATTAGAACACTAAACAGGCAAAGAAGGTTCTTATTATTTCCTCTTCTGAGAATTCTGTTCTACATGATCCTCCTACTTTTCCTCTTCCTTCTCCTCCTCCTTCTCCTCTTTCTTCTCCTCCTCCTTCTCTTTCTCCTCTTTCTTTTCCTCCTCCTTCTCCTCCTCCTTCTTCTCCTCCTCCTTCTCCTCTTTCTTCTCCTCCAGGAGCAAGAATAAAACAGAAAAAAGAACACAAAAAGTAGAAGAATAAAAGGAAGAAGAGCTATCACCAAAGAAGTTATGTATTAGCTTAGATGATGTTTACCATGCCAATGAAGGTAATTGTAAAAACACCTCCTCCCTCTTCTTCTTCTCCTCTTTCTCCTTATTTTCCTTCTTATCCTCCTTCCTCCTTGTCCTCGTACTCCTCCTCATCGTCCTTCTAAGGAGGAGAAGGAGAAGAAGAAGGGGAAGGAGAAGGAGGAGCAATAGTAATAAGAGGATATGAAAAAATTGCTTAACCAGGAGTATAATTAGCCTCATCCTTAGGGATTAAATTTTAGCTTTTCCTGATGGCGAACGCTTCTTCCTTAATCCCAATGATTAACCTTAATATTCTGTGAGCAAGGAATTTTTAAACCCTTTTTTAATTTGTTCGGGTGTTTACAGAAGCGAAAAAAACCCTTCTTGTTTGCTTTTTATAATTATAATACAATATTTATTACAGGTACCCCATTGAACAAGGATAGATAAGCTATCGAGGGGGATCAAGATGAGAGAATCTTGGTTATGCTTTTGTTGAAATTTCTCTAATTCAATTTTGTTTTCCATAAAATAATAATAAACGTACTGCCAATTATGGACACAATACTTCCTCATAATTGGTTCACATAGTAAACACGTGGTAATTTTGAGATTTTATGCTAAATATCTTGTATCTCCGAGATTGCATAACTAATTTTTCTTCAATTTTATATCGTAGAATACCATTTTCAAAAAAATCTGTATCGGCAAGTCATAGACTTTATTTTTGGACTTTTTTGTCCAAAATTTTAGATTTTCTTAAATATCAGAGCTAAATCAAAATTTAATAAAAAATAAATAAAATATAAATGCACTATGTAAAACGCTAATACATACAATATTTCATCAAAATCGGGTGTGTCGTTCTCGAGATATAAGCGTATAAGTAAAAAGTTAGTGGTCAGGCGCATGGTCTGTATCATACCTATCACCAAAAACCGCTAGTGCGCAGTTGATTAATTTAAAACGTAATATGTTTACAAAATTTCGTCGAAACCCGTTCACTAGTTTCAGAGATTTACCTGTAACAAGGAATGATTTTAACCGACCGACAGACACATGAAACCAAAGTTGCTCAGTAGGTTAGATAATATTAGAAATTTATCGGAAGTAAAATGAACAGTATTTTTAATCGAATACGAGAAAGAGCGAGTTCTAAGATTACCAGATGTATTTCTTTCTTTTTTAATCTAAAGATAATATTACACCTACACAATTTTGTATATCAGAAATTAATTCTTGTACTTATTCCGTTTTTTAAAATTAATATTAGAAATTCTTTTGAGTGTTTC
>CM044956.1:11164048-11184048 GCA_024516035.1 Bactericera cockerelli | reverse complement strand
ATCGAAAATGACAAGGGAGTAAGATGGAGTGGAGAGAAGGTAAAAATGGCAGAGAGAAAATAACGTGTGACACCTCCCTGACTTGTGTGACAGTGTGACAATAATACTAATCACGTATGATGATGAATAATGATTGAAATATTCAAAATTGACATCGAATTCCTTTCGCCCTACTTAACCTGAATGTTGAGAAATGGAGTTTTCCGGGAGTACTTCTGTATACATTACTCCCTTTCCTTCTCTCTACTCCTCACATCTCCCAACTCTCTCTCTCTCTACTCCTCACATCTCCCAACTCTCTCTCTCTCTCTCTACTCCTCACATCTCCCAACACTCTCTCTCTCTCTCTACTCCTCACATCTCCCAACTCTCTCTCTCTCTCTCTCTCTACTCCTCACATCTCCCAACTCTCTCTCTCTCTACTCCTCACATCTCCCAACACTCTCTCTCTCTCTCTCTCTCTCTCTCTCTCTATTCCTCACATATATTTCTCTCCCTTTCTTCTTTCTCTTTTTATTCACTATCTATCTCTCTCTTTCTTCTCTACTCATTATCTCTCCTATATTTTTCTATCTCTCTCTTTTCAACACTGTACCTGATTTCTTTATCATTTTCTGTCCCTCTCCTTTTTTCTATTCTCTCATCCTATCTCTTTTTATTCTCAATGTCTCTCCCTCTTCCTTTTCTAAGTCTTGTTAAGATTTCTTCTACCTTCTCCTTCTGTTCAGAAAACGTATTGAAGGAAAAGAATAGGTCACAATGAATTGAACAAAAAATGCATTTTTCATTTCTCAATTTTTTATCGCAAATGATATTATGCGCCATGATGAATGTTGTTCCCCTCTCTCCCCTCTTCCACCCCTACTCCTCTTCGTAGCCCCTACTCCTGTTTGTAACCCCTTCTCTACTTTATAACACCTACTCCTCTTCACCCCTACTCGTCTTTATAACTCCTACTCCTCTTTGTAACCCCTACTCCTCTTTGTAACCCCTACTCCTCTTTGTAACCCCCACTCGTCTTGGTAACCCCTACTCTTCTTTGTAACCCCTACTTCTCTTCGTAACTCCAACACTTCTTTCTAACCCCTTCCCCTCTTTATAACCCCTAATCTTCTTTGTAACCCCATACTCTTCTTTATAACCCCATACTCTTCTTTATAAACCTTACTATTCTTTATAACCCCCACTCCTCTTTGTAACCCCTACTCTTTTTTAGAACCCCTACTTCTCTTTGTAACTACTACTCTTCTTTATAACCCCTCCTCCTCTTTGTACCGGCAGACGTGATTTAAATTGTATAGAATAGGTACGAACTGCAGATGGAATATTACATTTTCCAGTGAAAATTCAAGTTTTCTCTTTAATTTCAGATCTTCAGATTGGAAAAGAAATAAGTAATTGTATTTAAAATAGAATTTGTGAGTCCGTTTCATGAGAAATCGTTCATTAAATAGTGTACACTAAGTAGGACTACAGATAGTTTCATTGCAAATGAAAATAGAAGATCCGTCTATTATTTGTATTTTTGTTTATTAGGAAAGAAGACGATGATATTTGTTTATTGAAATTGGAATATTAGAGTCCTCTTGAGAAGAGGTATAAGTACATACATGAGTAGTTGAGTACCTATACTACCTTCCTAATACCATACAAAAATGTACATAGATAGGTAATACAGACTAAACTGGGTATAATAGAACATTTTACAACAGATAACTCTTTATAATAGAGAAAATCTCAGGTCCCTGCGTCACCTATTTATGTGTACTAGAGAACTGACTATTAAACCTCTTTATAATAGAGAAAATCTCAGGTACCAGCGTCACCGGTTTATGTGTACTAGAGAACTGACTATTAGAAACCTCTTTATAATAGACTTTTTGCTCTCTCTCTTGGGTTCAAGTTTTTTCAGGTGCGACTGTATAACTAATGATAGTTTTATAAGTAATTTATAACGTTAATCCGTAACTAGTTCCTTCTAGTTCCGTAACTAGCCGGTTTGAGCATTAGAAAAAAATCTTTTTTGGTTAACACAAAATTAATCATACCTACTATGGTGGTGATATTACTAACCTGCATTAAATATTACTAGGAATCACTTACCGTTACCGTGCTTATATGAATGAGAATTTGTGACCTTTCCTACTGCACTGCATGCTCAACCAACTCACTCACCTGAAAATAATTAAGTGAGGTACGGATAAGTATTTTGAAAGAAATATATAAATAGTTACTCTGGAAACATACAATACCAATTGATTGACATTACCGGAAGCCCCTAGAAGGGCAATAATGGCTGGGGTTAATGTGGGTAGCTAGTACGATTCCTAGTGATTGGAGGGTAAAACTCCCCTCCTGAATTACTAGATGTTAAAACACAAATAGATTGATGGACATGAAAGGAGCCAAGCAATTGTATCCGGGCGTTCATAGTATAATCTCATCACCGCCTGACTATAATTTATTATAGTCAGTAATCATATAATTTATTATTATTAAGATTAATTTGGAGATATCAACAGCATTATATATAATAATTTTATTATTATTATCACTTTTATTTTGATTTCACTATTAAAAATAAAAATCTGGATTTCTTTTCTAAAAGAAATGCTTATGACTGTGCTGCAATAGTTTAAGTAGGCTCCTTGCTTACGGAATGAATTCTGTATGTATGAACTAGGGTTGCCAGACGTCCCGTATTTCCCGGGACGTCCCGTATTTTGGGCACTTTTCAAAATGTCCCGTACGGGACACGCGTGTCCCGTATTTTCCCCAGTTTCACCATCTCCTCTGGTAATTTAGGTGATAATAAATTGATACAATACAGTAGGTATGTATATCATACTAAAATCAGAGTACAGACAGGAGAGTGAGAGAGAGAGAGAGAGAGAGGATGCAGTCTCCTCGTAACCAATTACATCACAGTCTTTCAGTCACGTGCCTCTAGATCCTAGATCTAATGTAGCGTGCTGATTGAGTTCTCCTTTGACTCCTCTGACCTCTCCCTCACCCCTCTCCTCAGTCTCAGTTCAGTATTCAGTTCCGTTTTGTCTTTTGTTTTAAATTAAGTGTGTCGCAACAAGACAGGTGTGAAATTTTTAATTGTTTGTTTTCATTTTCGTTTGTTCTATTCTTTTTTATTTGGCATTTTATTAAAATAAAACAATACTTTCCTTATTATAAGATAAGGAAAGTAAAAAAAGTACAGGTGGCTTTTACTCTTTTCAGAATAATATTTATAATGATAGAAAAGCTGTGAAGAGTAAAAACTACTTACTCGTAGGTACCTATTTTCTCGTACATTCCTTTTTAGTGAAATGAAACTTTAGTTTTTTGAAATGGATAATGCAACTCACACTCCTGCCAAAAAGGCGAAAAGACTAACAAAATACAGTACAACTTGGGAATCCTCATATTCATGGTCGAAAGAGGTCAAAGGTAATGCGTTCAAGGCATTTTGTTCAGTTTGCAATAAAGACTTTTCATGTGCCCATGGTGGAGTAGCTGATTTGAAACAACATGCTGCTGGTGTTTCTCACATGAATGTAATTAAAACCAGGGCAAGTAGTGCATTGTCGAAATTTTTGACAAAACCAAGTAATGTAGCGTCAGATTTTCAAATCAGTGTTTCTATAGGAGAAATCACGTCTGTGTATCATACAGTAAAGCATAGCCTCAGCTATAATAGTATGGATTGTGGGAATAAACTGTTACCGACTGTTTGCAGTGATTCAAAAATTGCACAGAAATTTTCATGTGGTAGGACAAAAGCTGCAGCTATTGCAACCGAGTTAGCTAAGGAATCTATCAATGAGGTATTGAAAAGTATGAAGGAAAATGATGCATTCTTCTCCATTGCCACTGATGCTAGCAATAAGAAAAATAGAAAAATGTTTCCCATCTGTGTTCGATATTTTGACTTTGATTCAGGGATTGAAAATCGCCTTCTGGATTTTGTTGAGTGTAATAACGAGTCTGCTGATATTGTTTCTAAATTACTGTTAGACACTTTGGAAAAAAACGAATTATCTCTTGAAAAAGTGTCAGCATTTTCAGCTGACAATACAAATGTAAATTTCGGTTGTAACCACTCTATTTACACAAATTTGAAGGAGAAAAACAATTCAATTCTTAAAGCTGGCTGTCCAGTACACATCCTCCACAATGCTTGTAAATTTGCCACTAACAAACTTAAAGTTGATTGTGAGAGTTTACTATTGAAAATGAGTGGTCATTTCTCCAAGTCTGCCAAACGAAGAGCTGATCTAATGGAACATTTTGAGTCGCTTGAAATGCAATTTGAGGAAATTGTGAAACATGTTGTTACCAGATTCTTATCTCTGGGTCCTGCTGTCGAACGTATTCTCAAAATATGGCCAGCTCTCAAGTCCCACTTCCAAGATGAAGAAAATGAATGTCCAGCTTCCATTGAAAGTATTTTCATTTCTGAGGAGGAGGAAAATAGAACTCTAGCCTATTTTTCATTTCTTCATAATGTCATGTTTTCTTTAGAATCCACCATGAAAAAACTTGAATCAGACACCCTAACAGTTGTTGAAATGCATGTTGAAATGACTAAATTGTTGAAGAGACTTGAACAAAGGATGAATGATAAATTCTTTGGAAGCCAAGCGAAGAAAATTATTGACAAAGTAAAGCCAGACCTAGCTGAATCAATGAAAACAGATTTCTCTACCTTTTATAGTAATGTAATTGCTTACCTGAAAAAAAGGTATGATTTCTCAGATAGTAATATCCTTTCAATGTTATTGTTTATGAACCTAGATAAAGAAATTTGTTACTCTGAGTTAGTTGCGGCGGCGGAAGTTTTAAAAATCAACGTTGACGAAGATGTAATGTACGAAGAATTCCAAATATTAAAACCGAGTATTGAACAGATCTTTCCTAAAATAGACATTAATTCCCAAAATAAGTGGCAGTTGATTTTTAAAAATTTAAATTTACAAAATGTGGAAAATGTATTCAAAATTGTATCATTTGTAATGAGCATTCCTAGCTCGAACTGTTACGTAGAGAGAGTTTTCTCTCAAATGAACCTGAAATGGACAGACATCAGGAACAGGTGTTCGGCTGACATGATTTCAACTGAACTAAAAATAATGTTCAACTACAATATCACTTGTACCCAATTTTACCAATATCTCAATGGTAAAAAAGATTTTGTCAAAAAAATACAGTCTAATCAAAAATATGAGAAGTAATAAATAAATCTGAATAGTAAAAAGTTGTTTTTAAAAATAAAGCTTTTTTCTTTCTTCCGAACATTGCAGGATGTGGGGGGGGGGGGGGGGGGGGGGGGGGTGGTTTAAAAGGGCTTGTCCCGTTTTTTCATCCAAAATCCCGTTTTTTTGGACGTTTTAGGTCTCTTGTCCCGTTTTGGGCTGGAAATGATCTGGCAACCCTAGTATGAACTGAATTCTCTTTTAAATTTTGTTGTAAAAAATGGGTCTAACCGGTAAACTTGTAAAGAAAAAAAATGTATGTTCCTTCGTTCTTTCCCTTTGCTTAGAATTCTATATGATAAAATTAAGCTACTTCATTAATTATATCTTTCCGCGTAGGCACTTTCAAAGATACCTACTAAGGATTGCTACCTATAGCTACGTAAGTACCTACGTAAATAATGAACATAATAAAACACAATAAAAAGTTATAAATGTTGAAAAAGTACAAGAAATTCAGGCAATAGAAAGTAAAATGTCAACAATAGAGTTATGGGGTCAAATTCGAATAAAATACCTTTATGGGCCCAGATAGTTTTGGGTAGGTATAATAGGCGCGGCCGGTGGGAAAATGTTTTGGGGGTGCTGCCACATAAACCGGACTAAAATTGGATTTATAGAGTCGCTCATTCAGTATCCAAAGAGTTTGAGCTTGTTTACCGTGCCACAATCATAATAATTATGCATTCACTATTTTAGAAATGTGTAATTATATTAATTTTGTATTTTTTATTATTGAGGATCTTGAGAAAATCCTCTATTTTTTTCTTATTTTTCGTCTGGCACCGGCCGCGCCTAGTAGGTAACTAAAAAGTCTGAGGAAGAAGAAGAAAAAGAGAAATAGTAAAGGAGAAGAATAAAAAAGAGTTGAGAAAATGGAGGCTAATAAATATTCGCAACGGTTTTCTGCTGGTGAAACTTTGGGCTCTTTCCTCTTTGTAAAATGTTCTCTTTCAGAATAAGGAAATTGTGCTGACGTAGACTATTATAATCAGAGTTAACCCTTTACCAAACAATATTATTATTATTATTTTACACTTTTATTAATAAGGACATATATACAATACGATAATTACAATTACAAATTTATATACAAGATAAGAAGTAAAAAGAAATGTATACTTAGTATGTCCTTACAAAAGGGCAGGGTTATTGTTTTTGGCAATCTCTTCCACCCAACAATAAATTTATTGATACTAAAATATTAAATTAATTAGAGTTGCGCCTCTACTGAGCAACGTACATTGTACACCTCAGTAGCTTGATCATTCTTCTTTGGTGAGTATTAGGCACTTTTTCTCAGATCAGGAGTGGATTTATGGGGGGTTCCATTTCCGTATAGGGGTTTATTAAGCAAAGTGGCTTTTATTTGAGCTCTACTATACGTAGTTTCTTTTTGTACATGACCCTTTTGATACACCCTGGTTTACCCCGAGCTTCCCTACTAAGAGGCTTTCTTGTTTTTTGTCAGGTCTTTGTTCTTTCCTATAGGAAAACAAATTACAAGAAAAGGAATTTACAAAGAATAAACACGTCTTTGGCCTGTTTGAAACGATACATCTTGAACAGATGTTTGAATATGAAAGCATTTGATGGTTATTTAATTTTCTCATCAGGGATTCAAGGCCTTTTTTTTCTTCTTTTTATTTTTCTCTCTCTTCCTCTTTCTCACTCTTCCTCTTTCTCTCTCTTTCCTCTTTCTCTCTCTCTCTTCCTCTTCCTCTTTATCTCTCTCTCTTTCTCTCTTTCCTTCTTTCTCTCTCTCTCTCGCTCGCTCACTCTCTCTCTCTCTCTCTCCCTCTCTCTCTCTTCCTCTTTCTCTCCATCTCTCTCTCTCTTTCTCTCTCTCTTCCTCTTTCTTTCTCTCTCTCTCTCTTCCTCTTCCTCATCCTCATCCTCTCTTTCTCTCTCTCTTTCTCTCTTTCCTTCTTTCTCTCTCTCTCTCTCTGTCTCTCTCACTGTCTCTCTCTCTTTTTCTCTCTCTATCTTCTCACAGGAATTAGAAAATCTACAATCATTATAATATTTCAATAGTTATTATGTCCATGAGGCTGTTGATAAGATTATTTGACAATCATGGGAAGTTTTTCCTATCGTCCTGATTGTTTATTGCCTCTAGGATTTTTTTTTCTCTGCAAAATATTGAGCTCAGCGAATCTCAAAATACTCCCCAGGGACGGATAATGCAGAAATAATTTCCTGGCATAAAAAAATGTTTGAATTAACCCTTTGACTACGAGACTACCCAACCAGTGTTCAAAGCATAAATAAATGCCTGGGGGTTTATTTAATGACGAGTTTGGTTCATACGCACGTAACCTACCACAAAATAAATATGTGGATTTAATAAATAATTTTGAACTTTTTTTTGTTGTAGATTGTATAACTCTTTGTATATCCTGGTAAACATATGCGAAAATTCAGCAATTCGACTAATTTTTTTCTCGCGATATATCCACGTTAACCCTCATGCTTCTGGAAGTATTATATCTGGTACCCAGACGCTTTGAGTCAGAGCGCAGACGTCGTGAGGAAGAGGGGGTTTTTAGAGTTTGGCCGTACGGCGTAGGATAGGTGAGGGAACCTCGAGTCCATGACAAGAGGAATGCCTGCGGCGTTTTCAGTATCGGAGGTCTGAGCTGTGGTCTTCAAACTCTGGAGGCAACATATCAGTCCTCCCTTCTCAGCTCAGCTGATTTTCCTCCGTTTTCTCCCGACGTCTGTCCTTATCACAAAAAAAAAAAAAAAAAAACCCTCAAGCTTAAAATTATTGTGTAAAAAAGTGAACCAAAAAATTTATACCACAATATCTTAAAACTGAAACCACATGGGTATATGTATAACGGATATTGTTTCAATTCAATTCAATTTATTTACTGTGAAAAAAATCTGGCTGGCTGGTGGACTATAAACAGGGAGTAGACCAGCAGTCTGGCTGGAGGACTATAAACAGGGAGTAGACCAGCAGTCTGGCTGGAGGACTATAAACAGGGAGTAGACCAGCATTGGCTTGGTTCTGGGGGCCCTTGTCAATTATTAGCCTCCTTGTAAAGACAATGGTAGAAGTGCTGAGTCATTCCTCCACTGTCTAGCTACCATCGTTCACGATGACGCCACACTATGATGGTGAAAAAATTCAACACATAAACAATGTGTTTCACATCAAAGAAATTATAATCTAGAATTAGTATTAAAATTATAATTTAGAAAGCATATAATTAAAACAAAACAAGATCTTCAATATTAGACTAGAATCTGCCACTATCTAGTCACTAGATAGTGGCACACCTGTTTCTGACCATGCCATGTTGGTCTTGAAAGGTGTCTTCATTCAGATCGGAAATTTGGATTTCCAATGTAACTTCAAATGAGTTCCGAATCTGAGAACGGCATGGATTTCTCATAAAGTAACGAGTATGTAATTGTAGATAAGTCAGACCGCAGGGTTCAAAAGGGTTAACTAATAATAAATACATTATGGTTTGCTCCGTGTTTGTATAATGGTTCTATAGTCTCTCCTACCCCTCCTCAATACTACCCCTGCCCCCTCCTTCTTTCTACTCCTCTCCACCCAACTCCCCCTTTCTGTTCACCGGACCTTACATTACTAATATACCCGGTAAACAATGGCTAATCAACTTCATACTATGTAATGTACTGTGAGTATGTATAGCTTGTAATACACATCATATTATACTGGTAAGTATATGATCAATATGAACATAGTATCATGCAGGTATACTTACTCGTGATAAAAATAAAACTAATGTTACGCGTAGACTGACAAATGACTCACTCATACAACCATTCATTCAGCCACTAATCACTGTATCTCTAGAGCGGTGCCAGATTTTACATAGTTATGTAATGTATCTTTAGACATCCGAGGACTTTAAAGGCAGAGGTTCAAGGTTCGATTCCCTATGTAACACAAAATTATTCGGTTCCGTACTGGAGCTGGAGCAACCAGTGGCGGCATTACAAAACAATGAAAGGTAGTACCTACCAGTGGCGGCATTACAAAACAATGAAGGGTAGTAAAAGCAACGTGGATCCTCGAAAACTAAGAATTTGGAATCTAAGTTATTATTAAGTCAATAAATTTAATAAGTTAGGTAGGCATTACATTTTTTTAGTGTATTTTTTTTTAGAGATAAGTGTATTTATTTAAACATTTTATTCCATAGCAATGAAACAAGAGCTACTGTAGAGGCTTGTGGTCTGTGTTGTAGCTTGCCCATCCCGTAGTACACCTCCCCCTTGATGGGCGAGAAGTGACACAATACTTCCCATTTAGGTACTGGGTAAACACGAGCACACCGGAAGGTCTCCTTTACAAAAAACTGTAACCAAATAATTTAGAATACAATTTTTTGTCAGCTCGGGGGATCAAACCTGGGACCTTCCGCATGGCAAGCGAGTGCTTAACCACTGAGCTAATCGCACGCTCAGTGGTTAAGCACTGAGTTAAAAAATTATATACCTTACATTTGTTTCATATTTGAAAATCCCCTTCATATAAACAAACTTCTGTAAAATGGAATTACATTTTCATTGTTGTGTGAGAAACATGTTATTATGACATTCATTTTTATGTAGAAAGACTTTCCATCCAAATTATAATAGAGAGCTTTGACAACAAAAAAACGTTCCCTGAGGGACTGAACCCTTTTGAAAAAAAGACAAAAGTCCGCTGATGCAAATCAAAATCTAATTGGCAAAAACATGATGTAATCAGGATTTATGTAAAAAAAAACGAATATTTTTTCTGTCATTTAATTAGTTGCGAGATTAAAATGTTGAAAAATTATAATACGTAAAACGGAACTAAAATATTTGAAGATTTTTTTGTTTGTTAAGAACTACTCTTGCTGCGTTGCCAAAGTTCATTAGTTAGAAAGCATTGACTAGCAGAAATTTATTCGAACTGAAAGATTTCATCCTGGATGAAAGATCTATTAGATTCAAAGCTTTTCTTTTGCTCATTTATATTCAAGAAAATAATAATTCAACTCAAGGTTTTTCCCTCTTTATAATAGACTCCTTAGATTTCCCATTTAGCCATTATATCATTATAAACGTAAACTGCTCATATTTAAATGGCTGTAAGTGCATTACGCTCACAAAGTAAACTGGAACTCTCACAACTTCAGTAAAAAAATTTATCAGAAGAGCTCAAGGTCCTAATATAAAATTAATTTGAATGGAATATATTATGTATTTATTCAAATCCCCAAAAACACCACTTCGTGGTTAAAAAAAGAAGAACGCCCCACTCAATAGAATGATTATAATTAGCTAAAAATAAATGATATCAAATTGAGAACACCTTTAGCCCCTCTCATTCTATTTCTCTGCACTCCTTTCTGAATTTATTCCTCTTATGTTTATCTTTCTTTATCCTTTCTAGGGGTCATCCCAAACTTGATTTCTCTTAAAATTTACTTGTTGAACGGCAATAAAAAATGGCGGTCGCAGTATGATTTTTCTGGACTTATTTGATTTGAATCGAGAAAATTGCACCGCGACCGCCATTTTTTATTGCCGTTCAACAAGTAAATTTTAAGAGAAATCAAGTTTGGGATGACCCCTAGAAAGGATAAAGAAAGATAAACATAAGAGGAATAAATTCAGAAAGGAGTGCAGAGAAATAGAATGAGAGGGGCTAAAGGTGTTCTCAATTTGATATCATTTATTTTTAGCTAATTATAATCATTCTATTGAGTGGGGCGTTCTTCTTTTTTTAACCACGAAGTGGTGTTTTTGGGGGATATCAGTTCTTTTTGTACGAAAATATAGGTCCATACACTACTGAAACTTTATAAATAACAAAAGTAAATAAGCTGGGAAAATGTGAATGTACCAAGTTGTCTTATATTCCATTTTTTTATTTATTTTAAAGATATAGTTTTAACAGTAGGTATTTAATTTTTCTAAGGTCAATATAATATATATTTAGATCCCCGATTCGGCCCCCTGAGTCCCCAAAGTGAGTAAAAATATAGAAATTTGCCATCAGCCTATCAAGACCTTTTGATTCTATACTCCACATGATTAGATTTATCTTAGGAGGGACACTAAAACACCTGGATTTACAAATGTCAAAGTCATTAATTTGTTATCACCTTATCAAGGTGAGGTAATGAGTTCTCTCCCGTTGACCTATTCTTACCCGAATTCTCTCCGGCTTGTTATAGGGGTCACCACGATTATCTCTCCCGGGAATAAGACCATGCTTTTTACATTAGGTATTTAATAAAATGAAAACTATAAAATTATCATTTTTATATAAGAATCGGCTGTTTATAAGGAAATATTTAAAATCTCTAAATAATGAAAGGCAATGCTTTAAGTGTATAGTAGAGTTAGGTAAGATACATAGAAGGCCATGCCTCAGGAATATAGTAGGGTTAGGGATAATACATAGAAGGTAATGCCTCGGGTTTATAGTAGGGTTAGGTAAATACATAGAAGGCCATGCCTTAGGTCTATATCAATGATGCCTATTAGGTGTTTTTATTATAAAATTTATGCAAGGCCTAAACTATGTAGGTATAAACTCAGGTAAAAATGTAAGCGATGGGAGACAATTCGGTGTTGATAAAACCATGAGCGGGAGAGAGCTCGCGGTACCTACCTGACCAAAATTTGGGTCGGGAGAGAACTCGTTGGTGACGTATCAATACCTCACGAGGTATGAGTGTACCCCGGGCATAATGGACAGATAAAAAAACTGGCCTCATGGGGATCTAACCTAAGTCATCGTGCGTGCAAGCCTAGTATGCTACCCACTTGGCCAAGGTCACTAATTTGTCACAACTTTTAGTGACTAGCATCGACATTATGAGAGCTAATTCATCATATTTTATCTCCATCCAAATATGATTGTCCTAAATCAATCTCGTAATGCCGCCACAGGTCATTGTCCGAGTCTACAACTACTAAAATGTTCCTCGTGAGGGTAGTCATCAACATGAAATATAAAGAGCGGAAAAACAGAACAACGTTAAGCCCAAATTGAAAAAAAAATAAAGCTAAAATTTTCGTCCCGCCAGGATTCGAACCCGTGCTAACTGGGTGGCAGGTCGGACACGCTACCAATAGACAAAGTTGTCTTCTTAAGAATTGAACAGAAAATGAACTAACTAATACTTGGAAACTTAAACATTAAAATTTTGCAGAGAGAGAGCGAGGTCATCTCGAAAAATACATACTGGCCAAAATCTGACCACTAAGCTAAGGATTCGAAGGTACCTACCCGCCAAAGAAAATGAAAAGGCCACCAGGTGCCACCCAGTGGACCGGATGAAGGAATAAAATCAATAAATTTGGTATCTGCTCATCAAGATCTTTCATTTGATACCACTTAAGATTAGTATTATCCTTCAATTCCCGATTTGGGCTCCCAAAACCCGAGGTCGCCCAAATGGGCCGCCCGCTTATAATTTAGAATATTTTTTTGGCCCGGGCTCATCTCCATTATATCTTGATCACTTTAGACAACTCACTTAATCTTCAGTGCCAAGTTAAAGACACGAAGTCGGGTCTCAAAGGATCCGTATGAAAAAAAACAGAAAAAAAAAAAAAAAAAAAAAAAAACAAAATTATGAATCTTTTCGTGTCTTTCACGATTGTTGGGGGGTCTCGAAAATTGGGTTCCCGTTGGCCTAGGAAGTCAAACAAAAAGTCAAATCAATTTATTTTTCAGCGTAGAGTCCATTTCCGCAATAAAAATTGCAATTTTTGAAATTCATGTTGCACTTTTCGCTGGCTGAAAGTACATGAAATGCATGGGAACTATGTTTTGCGTAACCTTACACTCTGCCGGGCTGTCTCTTTCTTTGTATAGGCGTTCTTTACACCTCGGCCGAGGTGTTTGATTAGAGAATATAAATCAGCTCATCCAGAGCAGAAGAATGAGACACCGTGCCCATGACACATGCCGCATTCGACTTCTGGATAGCTATGCTGATCCGTTGGCTATTAATATAAACTTATAAATTAATCTTATAGATACTATTTTATTCGTCGATCTTAGAAAACTCATAAAAGAATATGAAAAACCATGCAAAAAGAGGTGGAAAACAAGGAATAATATCACCCATGTGAGAAATGGAACAGAAGGGGGATTGAAAAGAAGAAAATAAGGAAGAAGGGGGAAAAACAGAGAATTGTGTGAATATGAAAGTGGCATGTGAACAGCAAATAAAAACCTGAGAAGCAGGCGAGAACAATAAGAATAATGCAGGGTTTGAGAAAACAGGTGGGGCACTCATTGAAAACAATAAGAATTTCATAAATTCAACCCGTTCCTACTAATGCTGGGAATTGAGTAATTCTACGCACGTAAACTTGGAGCACATATTTCATTTTTCTTTGAATTTATTTGCTTCACGAAGAGCATGCCGCAAGGTATTTTGGTTAGGTGCGCCACTAAGACGACCATTCACACGATCTTTGTTGTTGAACTTCGCACGTACAACTAGAGTAGTGAGGTCAGTACTTAAATTTCAGGGCCGAATTATAAACTTGTTTATAACTTTTTATAACCTTGATCAGGCTCTATTTATAACTTTTATTATTATGCTCAATGCTCATTGTATATAAAAAAATTAATGTAATAAAAGCTTGATCGTATTGTTTATAAAAAAAAAAAATTAAAGTTAAGATAAGCCAGACCGTCCGCATCCCTTCAAGTCAGGCTATAGTGCGCTGATATGATTGGTTGAAACTCTGACTAGAGGGTGTCTCTGGCTTAACTTTGTTTTTAAGCTTATTTAGGCTTTTACTGATTGAGATTTGTAAACAAAATGCAACTTGACTGGCGATTGATCCGTGGTATTTCTACAATACGTCAAGTAATGTGATCTCGTGGGTTGTCAAATACGAGCAAACCATTAATAATTATTTTCAAGGTACCTAAACAATCTAAACATATTTGAATATGTCACAAAATTTAATTACTATTATGTTTATTATTGCTCTATATACCAGCACAAACAACAAACTTTGCTTGATAGAATATTTTATGGATGACTCAAAATTATATTGTTTAGTAGAGGTAGGTGGGTAGTTTGGTACCTATCTCATCATCATAATATGGTGGCGTCATCGTGAACGATGGTAGCCAGACTGTGGAGGAATGACTCAGCACTTCTACCACTGTCTTTACAAGAAGGCTAATAATTGACAAGGGCCCCCAGAACCAAGCCAATGCTGGTCTCCTCCCTGTTTATAGTCCCCCAGCCAGACTCATAAACCTCCTAGGTACCTAATTAGGTAATAAAAAAAATAGTTCCCCAAGTATTAGTTGTGATACCAGTTTTGCCAAATTTACTTTTTCGCCATATTAAGGTAAAACCGAGAAAGAGGCAGATAGGTAATTTAGTACTTGTAGCTTTACCAACATTGCTCTAATACTAATTAATATTTTACAGATGCTCTGCACATTGCATAACTGCGTAGTTTTGAGGCGTGCACACAAATTTCCTCTTACAACTACGTAGTGTCAAAATCAAAGTAGATGACATTTTCAAAATTCTCATTCGTGCGGGCTTCTGTACAGATTAGAGTGTCATTCTTGACAGTTGAGTTCCTATGTAATAATGAAATCATGTCTCGTAAAATAATATTTATCATACGGTCTTCTGCATGTCTGAATACGTGTCTACAGAGAGTCCGTGAATCTAGCTAGAACTTGAAATCCTTTTCTTGAAACAAGAAATACAGAAAAGGAAGGTGGTTAGCACATAATGGAGTTCATTCTTAAAGACACCAAAATTGGTGAAGATTTCATAATTATATACATTTTGTAAAATCAAATATTTTGCAATGCTAATTGTATAAATTATAGGCAAAAATAAGATATTGGGAAATTAATGATACGGAAAAGTGCTATAATTCTGCGCTACGCACTACAAATTGAGATATAATAACACAAAAAAACACATTTATTTTTTATTTATTGAACAACTTTACCCTACTAGTGTGGTTTTGTATATTGAACATTGACAGGCTCTTGCAACATAATTTTCTACTTTGAACATAGAAACAAGTACAACGTTTTTAAAGCTTTGTACTTCGAACATGGTCACAAAAACATGGGTTCTTGCCAGTGTAGTGTTGTACTTTGAATACTTTATTACTATTATTATTATTACAAAATTGATGAGGTGAAGTTCTGAAAATGCACTTGTAAATCATCGTACCCAATACAAACGACCTACTATTTCACTTTGAAACACCTATTTGAAGAAAAAATAGAACCCAAAATGAAATTCAAACCGACCTACTTCACAAAACCCATCATCTTTTTGACTTCTAGGTCACATTTTCATTTCTTCCCTTCTGCATTGCAATCACAAGCAGACATGAAAAACACCTTAGTGACAATTCAATTCATACTCCCTCGAGAGATCAAATGCAATTTCAAATGTCTATAACTTTATTTCAACTCTCTCACTCACACTCCTCTCCTGTCCTTCCTCTCTCTTTTCAACTCTACTTGAATCCTTCTCTGTTTTTTTTTATTATTATTTTTTTTTTCTCTCTCTGTGTCAAGGTTCTTTAACTCTCTTCTGTCAAGTTTTGTTTGAATTTTTTTTATCAGATGATTGAATTTTTTTCAAGTGTACCAAAGATAGTTACGTTCATAATCTAAATATGTGTATGTAGGTACATAAAATCAATTTACATTTCATTTATACATAATAATCAACAAAGCAACAGAGGATTTCTCTGTGTGTCCAGAGAGGAAATGCGGCAGCTGTGATGGGCACAGTGCCTCGTTCTTCAGATTTGGAGGTAATATTTTTTATTCGTAGTAATAAATACTTATTTGTTTGTAATTTTGATTATCAACAGCTATGGTGTGATTGGTTGAAACTCCGACTTAAAGAAGCGTCTGTCTTATCTCAAATCGAATCCTGTTTTATAATTTGGTCCTTATCATGCTATGCTACCCAAAGAAGCTGTGAAAAGATCCTTGCTTCACTAGAAATATATTATATGAGTACTTAACTTCACGAGGTTTTTAAGTCCCATCACGAAGTGCGGGAACATGACTAGTATGTTACATAATCATCAAACATTGTATACCTTTAGAAGAGAGTATAGAAACTTGGAATGGCAAATATTTGTCTAAACTTGCAAAGATTTAGAAACTTTCCAGCGCTCCCGACGTTGCTAAAACATTCTTCTGTTCCAATTTTAAACTCCAAGTTTCCAAGAGAGAAAAAAAGAAGCTAAAAAATGATGCATGATTTTTCAATATTAAATTATTTTTTACGCGACAGAAAAAAAACATCTTTATTGAATTAACTAAGTTTGTTTTCTTCTGTGCATAAATAATTTTCTCTCCGGAAGTATGGAAGCTAGGAGCGAAGATAAATTTTACACTTTTTAAGCAAGTTTTTTTTTATGATGAAAGTCCATTTAACAATTTTTTCCCATGAGATCAAGTTTGCTGTAAGTAATTTTAGCGTTTAACTCGAAGAATTAAATTAAGTTAATGAAAAGAATTTTAGATTTTCCAAGTCAAGATTGTGCACTGATAGTCAAGTGGTTCACGCGATATCCAGGTAGCGTAGGGATTCGTTGGTTCGAATCCCACCCAGTGCATGAATTTTTCCTCATTAATTTGAGTTTGTGACCATATAATAAGACTCTGAGGGTTAGATGGTACAAAATGCTTTGAGCATTAACCTCGCCTGGTGGTTACCTTCCACTAATGGGTGTTATTATTATCCGCTCGTCATTCGTAGTGTTCTGGATTTGACCTATACAGTACCTATATTTTGGAGAGTCGTAACTATTCTTATTAATAATATATTCTGTAAAGTCACAAGTCCTCCTCAATACAAACTAAACTTAGGCACCGGGCACAGTCAAACTTTTGTCGGCTACATTGATTTCCTTCTTGTGTCTAGATTCTGCTGACGCATTATTAATTCAACATGAAACTCGCATTAGCCCACCGAGGCACGTGGAGAAATGTTCAAGAGGGATACAACATAGGTACAAACTTGTGCTGATTGAGGTACTTAAGATGAAGAAATAATGAGTCTGCACTGCTGATTCCAACTAATACCTTACGAGTGCTGAGCTTAGTGTAGACTTTCAGAGTGATTCGGAGTATTTTCTCGGAAGACCTCGGTGCAGAAATGAAAACTAAAGAAAATTTCAGTGACTTTAAAATAGGTAGAGTAGGTAATTGGCGTAATTGCCTGCCTCCGTGGCGTAACGGTCTAGCAGTGTTATTGTTATTGTGTGGTGTTTATGTAAAATTAATAATAATAATATCACTCTTTAGTGGAAGGTAACCATAGAGCGAGGTTAATGCTCAAAGCATTTTCTCCTTCTTAACCCTCAGGGTCTTATTATTATGTGGTCACAACATCAAATTAATTATTTAAAAAATATGCAATGGGTGGTATTCGAACCAACGGATCCCTACGCTATCTGGATTACCAGACTAGCGCGTTAACCAGTTGACGACTAGTACACATAGTTATAAAACAATGAGTTTCTAAAAATTGAGTTGCTAAAATGAATTTAATTAAAATGATGTATCATGACTTTGCTGAATACTCAAAACAAGCAGCGAGTGCACATGACTACGCCATACATTGCAAACCCGGTGATTACATGCTAAGGTCTTACGTGGTTGGAATTCAGTTTCGCCAAGCACGTCTTGCTATCAAAACCCCTCCAGACAGCAGAAAACCACTCACTCAATGCTAATTACGTAGCGAGAAGCACCCCTACCCCACCCCCCTATGTCATGGTACAGGATTAGCTGATAGCATGGAGAGCTCTTCATTTGGGCAGAGCATGTCTCGAGTATCAAGGAGGTTACAGGGTGCAATGGAAATTTCCGAAGTATCAAGGAGGTTACAGGGTGCAATGGAAATTTCCGGAGTATCAAGGAGGTTACAGGGTGCAACGGAAATTTCCGGAGTATCAAGGAGGTTAGAAGGTGCAATGAAAATTTCCGGAGTATCAAGGAGGTTACAGGGTGCAATGGAAATTTCCAGAGTATCAAGGAGATTGCAGGGTGTGCTGGAAATATTAAGGTGGTTAGAAAGTGAACGAAAAGTTTTCTCAAGTATCAAGGAGCAACATATTATCTCGAATACCAAGGAGTCAAGAAGATCACAGAATACAATAATTAAATACACAAATTAAACATATTGATCCAATATGTTTAATAACAATAAGGAAGAGAATGCCGTTGGGATTAGCACCGCCCTTGATCAAAAGTTTTGTTCTATTAATTATATGTAAATAAAACTTGATCCATTATGTTTAATAAAAAAGTAATTTACAATCACTTTAAAATTTAATTGCTGAACCAAGTAAGTACTTAACCAAACAGAGAAAATACTAACTAAAGCATGGAAAAACTTCTTGGACGTCTTATTGTCCAATAGTTTATACTTTCTATCTTTCCAAGAGGTACCGTGCACTGGTAGTCAAGGTAGCGTAGATATCCGTTGGTTCGAATCCCACCTAGTGCATGAATTTTTCCTTATTAATTTGTGTTTGTGACCACATAATATTAAGACTCAGAGGGTTAGGTGGTAGAAAATGTTTTGAGCATTAACCTCGTCTGGTGGTTACCTTCCACTAAAGAGTATTATTATTAAGAGAGTAATTTGAGTTCCTACCTAAGTTTATATGTTTCCGTGCTTTTTTATATGAACGTTCACAAGTCGTAGCATTAAAAAGTAAATTTACAAAAGAATGACGTGGTACAAATTTAATAAAAATAAAGATAAATAGTTAGTGAAAGAAGTGAAAGCACTTCTTTCACTAACTGAGTTTTTTCCCGTACCTGGTTAGGTATCAACAAGCTGACAAAAGTTTCCCAAGATGTGCATACGTTCACAACAAATACGATCGCAGGAAAATGATTGTGCTGAGACATTTCCCAGCTTTCAGACTGCTAGTGCCTACACAAGAGAAATGGCGTTTTCCATTACGTCACAACAAACTCATTTACTTTATTGGTTTTTGTGAGGTAAATAAGAAAATGCAACACCTTATACGTAGTAATGGAAAGTAAAAATATTAGATTTTTCATCAGAAAAAATCACTGATAAAGAAAGTCGTTACACAACCCGATTCTTTGGGTATTCAATATCAGGAATTTAAAATTTATGCTTGCAATCTCATTTTTATACAAATTTTGCTGAATCAATTTTATTTAAAAAATGAAAGGGAAAAATGTTCGTTTTCAAAATACATGAATCTTGTCGTTTCCTCGAGCATTTTTTTTATGTATAGGTATATAATATCAAAATGATTGCTATTTCATAATACATACATATACAATATACATATTATACATAATTATGTTGTATATTGGCACATTTATTATTTATTTTATTATTAAACTGTCATTGATAATACATGTACCCAAATGAACGTACATTATAGGTATTGTTTTTGATCATACGTACGATAGTAAAAATTATATAAAATATAATATAATGTATTATATTATATTTACAGTATATAGGTAACCCTCATTTTTATTCAACGCCACATAAAAGTCCTTTTACATTTACCATTTTTGATGGTTTTCGCCATCGTTAAAAATAATTTAATTAAAAATACGTGGTTGTATCAACCTATCAACGGGTTATTATTTACCGGCCATCAAAATTAAAACTATTAAATCGGGTTTGGAAAATTATGTACATTAAAATTACCTTTTATATACCACTGGAAGGTCTAAAAGAACGAACGCCC